>JANZLD010605804.1:0-12177 GCA_026413575.1 Erythroxylum carthagenense
CCGGCCCGATTACCCGAATTAGGTTTAAAAAAATTATAAAATAGGGTAATTAGGATAATTCGGGTAAATCGGGCCAGAATAATTCGGGTAAATTGGATAAATCGGGCCGGGTAAATAAGTAATTCGGGTAAATCGGGCCGGATAATTTTGGGTAATTAAAAGTTCAGGTTCAGGCCGGGTAAGAGAAAAAAAATTTCAGATAATTCAGGCCGGGTCCGAACAGTGAAAATCCAGCCCGAACTACCCGAATGCTCACTCCTATCAAAAACAGCCACTCTTTACCCCTAATCGACATCTTGGAGCAGAAAAAGAAATACCCTCCACGTTTAGCTAACAATTATAATTATAGATGAGAAAGAGAATTTTGGGTCGAATAAATTTGAATTGAGTTCTTTAACTTTAGGTTAAGCTCGAATATTTTTAACTTAATTCAAAATTTAAAATTTTTCATATAGCATAATTTCAAATTCAATTCTAAAAATAGAACTTGGATCTGGTCCAACTTAGCAATATCTATTATCAGAACAATTTATAGCCATTGAAGTTAGTCAGTTGCCATGAAAGTGACTTCTAAATAGGATTAACGTTAGGTACTCATCAAATGTAAGATAAAGATCATCAAATGATCCAAGGATTTATCCTATAGATTGTGGCTTAAATGATGGTTTTGTCGTTACATTTACGTCTTTGAAAACGAACAAACATATGGTTGGTAGGTGGTCGGTTTCAAAGGATAAGATATAGGTTAGAGATAAAATTGGGTCGGTGACCCACGACCCAATACATTTTGTTTTAATTAAATAAAATTATATTATTTTAATTAATTAAATTAAGTCGAGTTTAGATTTAGTATTTTATACATTAAACAAAATAACATAATTTATTAAACTAAATTGGTATTTTTTATTAAAGATCTCTATTTTAATAAATTAAATAATTAATTATATACTTATTTTATATTTTATTTATTAAGTGTTTATTTATCATTTTTATGTAAATTTCCTCTATTAGTAAAATTGCATAAATTCGATCAAATTTTTAATGGGTTATTATTATTTTCATAATTTGAAATGTCATAATTGTTAAATGTTGTAATGTAAATAAATTATTTAGCAATAAATTTGATTCAATTAATCTATTATTATTGTAATTTAAATTCAATTTTAAATATTTAAAATATTCAATAAATTCACGTGAAAATTTAAAATCAAGATATCCCTTATTTAAAGGATCAATTCCGATGAATAAAGGTGAGCACAAGGTGACACAAAGAACGGGCAAAGGCGATCCTCTGCCTCTTCTTTAAAGGTATTTAAGAGTTTCTACCAACCAATCTTAACTACCACTAAATAAAAAGATAAAATTAAAAATTATTACATATAATAATAATAATAATAATGTACATATGAATCCGAGTGTGGAGTATGCACATGTACATAAATAAATGTGTCAGAAAAACGAGGTCATGGGAACACAACTTCCAGCGGTTCTAGTTTTTGTCATAACTCATAGATTCAAACTATACACATATTAATAATCTTAATGTCACCAACTTATTAAATTTGCACACTGACCCGACTTGACTTAAATTTTTATCAAATTTGATGAGCGACTCAATCACGAAATTGAAAAATATTTGAACTTGATCCAAAATTTTATATATAAATTATTTAAATCTAGCTTAAATTGGCCTTTCGAATCTAAAATTATATTAAAATTCAAAAATTTTCATGACTAATTTAAGATCGAACTCAAGATTTAATTAGTTAATAAATTATAAGTCAAACTTTTTAAGATTTAACTATAATTTTCATCAGATTTGAATAAGTAAGTGCCTGTTTGGATGGGCTTATATCAATAGAGCTTTTCTAATAAGAGTTTTTCTAAGAAGTCAGTTGACTGTTTGATTGTCATTTAAAAAAGAGTTTTTTTGAAAAAACTTCATACAATAGATTGTTTGGCAACATAAAAATAAAAAGTACTTTTAATTTTAAACATATTTTATTTTGTAATAAAAATTATTTATGCATATAAATATTATTTAAAATATATTAAACAACATGCAAAGCACAATATATTAGTTATTATATAATTTTAAACCATATGAAACATAAATGAAAATATATTTAACCAAATATTTTATATGAATTATAATATAAGTAAAAGTAATATCAAAAATAAATATTAAAACATATAAAAAGTCAAATAGTATTATATAAACATCAAAATAAACGTGAAGATGTGTTTGTGGGTATTGTAAAAGTTATGTATAAAAGCATAAAAGTAATGAGGACTAAAAAATATGCTTATTAATTGATCTGAAAATTTTATCTGAATTTTTTTTAAGTTTCAAATTTGATCTTCTCAAAAAGTTATATTTTCACTTCCAAAAGAGTCATTTCTATAAAAAGATTTTTTGAATTTTACATTTAAATACTATTTTTTTTAAATGACATTTGCGGTGAAAAAAAGTACTAATTCATCATCCAAAAGTTAAAACAGACAGGCACTATCAATATGTATAAAACTATATATGAATATTTCGAATTAAGTTCAAATTAGCCTTTAGATCTAAAATTCGGTCCAAGTTCAAATTCTTTTTAAATTTGAGTATAATATTAAATTAAATTAAGTTTGAATAGGTCCATCAATTTGTCATCCTTAATACTTGAGAAGAAAGTATCTCCAACAGCCAAGGCACGTGGCGGAACGTAGCTCGTTGATATCTGAGGATATTTACATCCAACGGCTCAGATTTAGAAAAGGAGATCAAGTATATTCTCACTGACCTTGACATGTGTATATAAATGGAGGATGCGAAGGTGGGGTTAGTAGCACAGGCCCTCCATCACAGATTTACCATCGGCAACTTGCCCTTTATTGAAAACATAAAAAGGATAATACGGCCACTTGGGTTTCGAAGTTCTTGCATCAGTAGTACGAAAAATTTGAAGAAATGGGTGTTCTGGATCATTTTTCGGATCTCTTTGATTGTTCTGGTCATAGCAGCTCCAAGCACAAGAAGAAACAATTTCAGGTATGGTCATGAACATATCTGTTGGGCAAAAAGTTTAGTTCTTTTAGCTTCAAATGAAGTTCCACACCATTCTTGAAGATATCTTGTTTGATGTTTTGCCTCAACTTGACCTAACTTCAAAAAGTAACTTGCGAACTTGGATCTAGCATGAACTTAGAGGTTTATAATGCTTTTCTTTTTTTTGCTCTGTCCGATGCTTTTGTAGAGCTATAAAGCTGTTATTTTGTGTTAATGAATCCAAAGTTGCAAGCTTGGAAGTTACTGTATCAGAGAAAGTGAAATAAAACTGCAGTTATTATATCATCTGAAGGCTGAAAACATACTTGAAGCTGCAGGATCAGGAAAGCTTTATTTGAAGATTTGGACAGGATAGCTAAGATTTAGGCATTATACAGAACCAAGAAAGATTTGAACTAGAGTAAATATCAGTTGCTGGGTTTAAATTTCAAAGTGTTTTGAATTTTTAAGACAGTTAACTACATTAGTTGAGATGTGTCTAGTTACTTAAGTTTATAGTCATAGTATAACAAGTTCTTAGTAATGAAACATTTTTAGTTATTATGATATTATCTGATTCAAGGTTGCTCCTTCTGATGATATGATTACATTAGTTGAGGTCTGTCTAGTTACTTAAGTTCATAATCATAGTAGACAAAGTTATTAGAAACGGAATGTTTTTAGTTTTCTTCGGATTCAGAGTTGCTCATTCTGATCACATGACTACATTAGTTGAGCTCTGTCTAGTTTCTTAAGTTTCATTGTAAAACAAGTTTTTTAGAAATGGAACATTTTTAGTTTATCTTCTGATCCAATGCTGCTGATTCTGATGATATGTCTTACCAGACTGTGGAAATCAAGGTTAAAATAGACTGCGATGGCTGCGAGAGGAAGGTGAAGAAAGCATTGCAGGGCATGAAAGGAGTGAGTCAAGTAGATGTTGAACGTAAAGCCAATAAGGTAACGGTGGTTGGGTACGTGACCCCTTCAAAGGTGGTGTCCAGACTTGCTCACCGGACTGGCAAGAAGGTGGAGCTATGGCCTTATGTGCCGTATGATGTGGTGGCTCACCCTTATGCCCCAGGTGTCTATGACAAGAAAGCCCCTGCTGGTTACGTTAGAAGTGCCGATGACCCTCGAGTGTCTCAACTCGCTCGTGCTAGCTCCACCGAGGTTCGGTACACTACAGCTTTCAGCGACGAGAACCCACAAGCATGTGCCATTATGTGATCTAATCTTAGTCAAGTGGCTATAGCAGAAAGATGTTTATGTTCATGGAGATTATATATATGTTTTGGTTGTGTTTGGTAGTGATATGTTATGTTGAATTGTTTTTGGTTTGGTTTCATGGAACTTTTCTCTATCAATAGCATAACTTTTTGGGAAGAAACAAAGCAAGGGTTGATTGTACATTAAGTTGTATTTGGGATTTGTTATTAATTGAGAGCTTGATTTTGTTTCATTTATAAAGCCTCTCTTTTAGTTCCTTTGACCTTATAGTCAATAGGGTTGGCAACGGGCCAAACTTGCTCAAATCAATGCTAAAACGATGTTGTTTTGTTACGACTTAGCTAGTTCGGGCCTTTTATGAAAACGAAGTAATTGAAGTATCTCACCCTAAAGAAGAACAGGGAAGCCTTAAAAAGAGTGTATCAAGATGAGCCCAATAAATCAAGCTTAAACTTGACTCGAAATTTGTTGTTTAAGATTGATTTGAGTTTATTGGTTAAAAATTAAGTTTAGATCAAGTTTAGATTTGGTTAAATTAAACTCGTTAAAATTGAAGTTTAATTCAAAACTTATTTTTAAATATATAAGTTCAAATTTATTTTAAATTATGATCAGTTTAAAGTTATTCATTGTCTTTTTACCATTATTGAGTAAACATATAAATAAATCAATTTTGATATTAATATCTATTTTTTAATGAATCATTTCTTTACTTCTCTCATATTAAATTTTCATTTTTAACAATTCAATATCTTGCATAAATTAATGATTTATTATAATGATTAAATTATACAATTTGATCTTAATCAAAGAAAAAAATTAAGTAATATTTGCGAATTATGATAATATACATTCAAACTTTTACATACATTTAAAAGATAACAATGAAAATTTAAATAATAAAGAGAAAAGGTTAGATGATGATTCGACTTGTTTTTTAATTTTAAGTTCGAATTGAATTAAGGTTCGATCGAATATATCTATTTAAAAGTATAATTATATTATCGATCAAAACGACGTAACTTATTAAAAGAATATTAATTTACTTGAATTAGTCATTTTGTATACAACCCAAAATTTAATCAAATTGAATTTGAATTGAATTAGGGATGACAATGCGTTGAGTTGAGTCCAAGCCAAGGCTTTCCTTAGTTGACCTGACTTGATTTATTAATTTTTTATGAAAATAATGTTATTTTGTAACTCTCCTTCAAGCCTCGATTCTTGGATAGCCTTAACTTGAGTTTAGCTTGTGGCTCGATCAACCTATGCTTAAATTATTAACTTTGGATCGGACTGATCGGGTTAGACCTAGGCCTAATTGTCATTCCTAAATTGAATCTAGTCAGATCTTTTTTATCATTCCTATATAAAATTCCAAATTATGGAAATATGCCAATTTTTAATTGGGCCGTACGGATGACCTTTAACTAATTCTCAGGCTTGACGACCCATATGTTCTTTATCTTTTGGCGGGAAGCGAGGGACCTCCAGCAGAAAGAGTAGCGCCAAAGACCAGCGTCAAGGAACGAGGCAGCTATTGAAATTCCCAATCTTTTACTTCTCAATAGATTCCCAATAACGCGAATCACAAAACCCTTCTACGGATCACGGAAATGGCGTCAACTGAGGAACAGGAAGTGGCTCCAGAGCAGCTTGAAGAGGAGTTCAGTGTGTGGAAGAAGAACACGCCGTTCCTCTACGACCTTGTCGTCTCTCACCCACTCGAATGGCCATCTCTAACCGTCCACTGGGTTCCAATCTCCGCTCCCATTCCATGCTCCGACGACCCTAACTCTTTCGCCGTCCACCGTCTCGTGCTCGGCACCCACACCTCCGACGACGTTCCTAACTTCCTCATGCTCGCAGATGCTGTGCTTCCCATCGGCGCTGCGGAATTTGGGGTTGATGGGAAATCTGAAAATTCTATGATTCCCAAGGTGAGTTCTTTGTGGAATTTCGACAAATGAGTCCGTTGTAAATCTGAAAATGCTACTTTTGTTCTTAGTTTTGTTAAAAATATGATTATTATGGTTGATTTTCTGAAGATGGTTTGTGGGTTCGAAGTGTTCGATGATATCACTGACCGAGAAAATGCTACCTTTTGCCTAACTTTTAGAAAGATGATTACTTGGTTATTTAGTGTTAATTGACAAGGGTTTGGTTGTTTTCTAGGTGGAAATAACTCAAAAGATACGAGTTGATGGAGAGGTGAATAAGGCACGGTGTATGCCGCAGAACCCAGCAATTATTGGTGCAAAGACTAGTGATTGTGAGGTTTACGTGTTTGATACTTTGAAACAAGTAGAGAAAAAGCAAGAAGTTTGTGATCCTGAGCTGAGGCTGAGGGGTCATGATAAAGAGGGTTACGGTTTATCTTGGAACCCCTTTAAGCAGGGGTATCTTGTGAGTGGTTCACATGATCATAAGATATGTTTGTGGGATGTGTCTGCTTCAGCTCAGGGTAAAGCGCTTGATGCAATGCACGTTTATGAAGTAATCCCAAGACCTCACTTTTAATTTGGCAATGTCTAATGTTGAACTTTTCAACCATTGTGTATGTAATGACTGATTTTGGGAGTTGGAATTTCTGTAGGCTCATGAGAGTGTGGTCGGAGATGTGTCATGGCATTTGAAGAATGAGAATTTATTTGGATCTGTCGGGGATGATTGTCGCTTAATAATCTGGGATTTGCGGACAAATCAAAGCCAACATTCTGTTAAAGCTCATGACAAAGAGGTGGAGTAGGCAATCAAACTTGAATGTGCAAGATCTCTGACAAATTGTACATTGGACACAAATTGAGTAAACATATGCTAAGAATAAAGAAGTAAATTATTTAAGTATGCCTTTGCTTCTAGGGGTTGGTGTTCTAAATCACTGCTTAAAAGACGAGACCTAGTTCTCTGTTTTCCGATCGATCTAAGTAGTGAACTTTCCTCATCTGGCTTGCACTGTCTTTCTACTCATCGAACATTTCTCACTGACACATGTTTCTTTGTTCTTTAGGTTAACTACCTATCATTCAATCCCTACAATGAATGGATTCTGGCTACAGCCTCGTCAGACACTACTGTTAATCTGTTTGATATGCGGAAACTGTCAGTGCCACTTCATGTATTGGGTGGTCACACGTATGTGCTTCCCCTCTCTCATACAAATATTTTAGCACTTGATCTGCAGCTGTTCTTTTGTATTGTTTTAAGGCAAGTTACGAGCATATTTTGTTTATTACAGAGAAGAGGTGTTCCAAGTAGAGTGGGATCCTAATCATGAGACTGTGCTAGCTTCTTCTGCTGATGACAGAAGGTTGAATGTCTGGGACCTGAACAGGTATGCTTATTAATCATTTAAACGAACTTAAATTTGTCTTCTCTTTTAGACCATCATGGATTTTTCTTCTTGTGGAATGCTTAACCATTTAGAGTAACACAGAGAAGAAGTGTTCCAAGTAGAATAGGATACTAACAATGAAACATTGACTTTTGAGTTTGTAGTTGAGGCCTGTGCTAAAATTAACGACTGTGATTCTATTGTTTGCATTTATTGTTCTTTGCATTTTGAAGAATCTTATTTACAAGAGTCCGCCATAGTACAATTCAATCTAGTCTTACTGGGGTGAAAAATACTGTCAGGGTTGGGGAGGAGCAATTGGAATTAGATGCTGATGATGGCCCTCCTGAACTGCTATTCTCTCATGGAGGTCACAAGGCAAAGATTTCAGACTTCTCATGGAACAAAAATGAGCCATGGGTCATTTCAAGCGTAGCTGACGACAACAGCCTTCAGGTGTGGCAAATGGCTGAGAGCATATATCGTGACGAGGATGATATTCTAACTGCTGATGAATGATTCCAATCAAGTCGGCCTCATTTCCGGTTCTGTGCATATGAATCTCTGGCTTTATTCAACGAGCTGCTCCAACAATGTACTAATCTAAGTCATACATTTTGTTCCATCTCTGACGTTAGGTTCTTTGCCTTGTTTCTGTCCTTGGAGTTGAACTGGTTTAGCTAATTGTGAATGGTGTGCCGTTTGTGATTTATAATTTCTATCTTCTACTTAAGATCAGAGGAAGTAGAACGTGTCTTTGCATGTGAGAATGATTTAACTAATTTGATTAGCTTTTCTTAATTTTAATACTATGGAACTTTCTTCTAGTCTCAACCATACTGGTGCTCTGACTTGCTTATACCAAAGAACTATAGACTATAGACATTTTGCGTCGATCATGTCCTGTCCTGTTTAGGGCGTGGTATCTGTTCAGTTAGAAAGTCCGGTCAACTTTGGTTTTGCCTATTGATTTTGGACTAGATTGGTTTTGGGAGGACCGATTTGTTCAGTTAAAATGATGTCATTTTGTTCAATCGGATTACAAAAATACTCCTTCGTATCAATAATGACCCATCCTATCCAACAAACAAGAATTTAAAATTCTTAGATCAGGAAAAGCAATTTCTTAAACACAGCCACAACAAAAGGAGAAGTAAGGACATCCAATGGACAGCAACTCTAGCAACTAAGCACAATTCTGTACATAATGATATAGAAATCAAAAGCTCAGTAAATTTAGGTCGAGCTTCAAACAAAAGAGTGAAGTTGATCTCCAATGATACTCATCTCATACTAGCTACAGGTTCATCAGCTTTACAAATATAGTCCAAAGATCCTATAGCTAGTTATAATTGGGATTAATGCAATACCTCAAGCTGGATATGCAACTATAAGACCCAATTCCAATCTACAAAAAGTGAAGAGATGAATACTCAGCCAGCTCTTGCTGCACGAGCCCCTCCTACAGAAAAAACACAGAAAAAGAGTTATAAATTTACAAACAATCAGCTATTGCAAACCCCAAAGCAACATTAATATGCAGATGATGGTAAAGGGGGATGAACAACTCAGTGAAGAAGAAGAACACTAGGTTCTAAAAGCCGCTCTCTAGCATCTTGGCAACAAGAGAAATGCACCACTTTCAGCACATTCTTCATGTGAATTGCAGGATTGTTGCATGTTACCAATCAAATCTGTATGTGGATTCAGTTAAAGTTCTACATCCTATGGATGGATGAAACCCGGTTAGCCTAATGTCAAAATATTGAAAAATCTCAGGAACAAGATCCGAGAATATGATTAGGTTGACAGAATGCGAGAAGGAAGTCTAAGAAGTTTCTTGCAATTATCATTGACAACTTATAGGATTAAAGATACTTAAGACAACTATAAAGATCATACATTGTTCCCCATGGAACCCATTCATAGGAATAGACATAGAGAGGAGTTTCAAACAAGTGATTGGACAAGGATTGAAATAACAGATTAAAGCATGTAAGATATTTGAAAAGACTGTATACATTTAGAATGAGAAGGCATTTTGTTAAGTCAAAATCTGCATGCTTGAAGTTAAATGAAACATATGATCTATTTCACCGGCACAGTTGAATTTCAAGATTCAACTGTATGCTAATTGAATCTTGAAATTCATTATTGTAAAGATGTTCTACAGAATTAAGATTTTACAGTATACCTTTCCGCTGATTTGCTCCTGAAGAGCTGCCATTTTTCATTACATTCCCTAGTCCACAACCAGGGAGCTCCTTCGTGAGTATGTTTTGAGTTGTCATACAATTGAGATTCTCAAACTCACAACTATTAAATCCCTGTCCATTCAATGTCGCATCTTCGCAATAGACCTGATCATCACATTGCATATTACATGGATTCATTACATGAGCATCTTCAGGAAGATTTGGATTAGCCAAATTCATATTATTAATGGGTTTCTGATACGGAAACGATCCAATCTCGCCTTCAATTCTTCCCCGGATATCCACAAGCAAACACTTGAGCCTAGCAATCTCTGCCTCCAATGCAGCCTGCCCCTGCAACCTCTTCAACAATTGCTGGTTCAAAGCTCTCAATTTCGCAACTTCATCCTCCAAAGATGCAGCCCTAGCTTTCTTCTTCTCCCTGTACTTGCGTACCGCATCTCGGTTCCCCATCGGACGTTTCTTGCACTTCTTATCGGTTGACTCTGCAGTATCATCATCAGCTGCCTTTTCATCAGAAGGTGTAGATACAATTTTGGTATGCACATGAAAACATGTGTGTGTATGGGATGAATCAGGACCCGGTGGATTGCAAGTGTGGGTGTGAGTACAAGCATGACTATCCTTCAATAGTTCCTCAAAGAAGCCATCCATCGAACAACTGGTAGGCATTTCATTCATGTTTGGACTTGAAAAAAGTTCTTGATTCGACAAATCCAACTCACCGTCGTCCATCAAAAGGTGAGCCAAAGTTCAGATTCTGACACCAACCCAGATGATAATTCGACCCAAATTCTAGATCTTGGAAGAAATTAGCAATACCCAGATGATAATTTCTGGTTATGAATCAATCACTTCTTAGCTGCAAAAAAAAAAGGGGTTTTAGAGTTAGTGCATCGATCATAAACAAACCAACAGGCAATTGATTCTACCAAATTCGCTTGAGATCCAAAAATGATCCCGAGAAACAAAATTTAGAATTTCCAGATACAAGGAAGTGTAAATTGGAACCAGAAAACACATTCAGAATCGGAATAAAAAGAACTAGAAGCTTGCCTCGGTGAAACAGAATTCCAAGTTCAGGAAATCAATGAAACACTTGGATGAATAGAGATTATGTGTCTATATCAGTGGAAGAAAACCGTTATTGCGCTCGGAATTGAAAACCCTAGATAACGCAAGCAAAGTGTAAAGTGTCTTTTGAAAAGGAACCACTAAAGAACGAACATTCCATGAAAGAGAGACTCAAATTGATTCCACAAAAAGAGAAGCGAAAAGAAGACTGTTTTCTTCTTTTCTCTCCCCCATAGTCAATTTTTACGAGGTCGCCATCGTTGTCAATTTATAACTGAAGGACTCCGATGTAAATAAAACAAAAAGCATTATTTGGGAATGACAAGTCCGTAAACCTCTCTATTATGTCCGTCCAAATTATTCTCTAATTATTCAGAAAAAAAAAGTATCTTTAACTCAATTTTAGTGAAATTAGATCAAATTTTGTGATCAGGAGAAGAAAAGGAAGAGTTGGTGGGAGAAATCCTGGAGGAAATCTGGAACTTGTTAGCAACAGAAGAATGTAGGAGGAAGGATAAATCTTGCAGGAAGTGGAAAATTTGATATCAGGAGAAGAAGAGAAAGGATTGGAGGAGAGGGAAATTCTGCGGAAATTGAAAAATTGATATCCGGAGCAGAAGAAGAGGAAGAAAGGCTGCAGGAAATTGAAAATTTGTTATCAACAGAAGAAGAGGAAGAGTTGGAGGAGGAACAACTCCTGTACGAAATTGAAAATTTGATACCAGGAGAAGAACATGGAGAATTGGAGGAGGAATTCCTGCAGAAAATCGAAAAATTGATCTAAGTAGAAGAAGAAGTAATCTTGCAGAAAATTGACAAATTATTATTAACAGAAAAAGAGAAACTTGGAGGAGGAAGAAATCCTGTAGGAAGAAAAAAATATTGTTGTCAGGAGAAGAAGAGGAAGAGTTGGAGGAGGAATTCCTGCAGAAATTGAAAAATTGATATCAGGAGAAGAAGAAGAAGAAGAAGAAGAAGAAGAAATTTTGCAGAAAATTGACAAATTGTTATTAACAGAAGAAGAAGAAGAAGAAGAAGAAGAAGAAGAAAATTAGCAGAAAATTGACAAACTGTTATTAACAGAAAAAGAGAAACTTGGAGGAGGAAGAAATCCTATAGGCAGAACAAATATTGTTGTCAGGAGAAGAAGAAGAGGAAGAAATCCTATAGGCAGAACAAATATTGTTGTCAGGAGAAGAAGAAGAGGAAGAAATCCTGCAGAAAATAAGAAAATGAAATTAGGAGAAGAAGAAGAGGAAGAAATCCTCCATAAAACTGAAAACTGATAT
>JANZLD010605953.1:0-12163 GCA_026413575.1 Erythroxylum carthagenense
GTGGTTTTTGAAATGTAAAGATATTGTGAAAACAAACATCGTGTTCTATAATGGGCCCAAGTGATTACCGAAACTCTAATGTGTGTAATAATGTTTGCATCTTTGTGGTTGAAATGGTTTTAAATAAATCGGGCTATTTTGATTATTGATTTTTCGCATATGCATTATTTGTTTATAAAAAAAAATTTGCAAGGTGATTTGACTATCAATTGTCTTCGAATGTTGTGCTCCAAAAACGGGGTCCAGCAGTTCCCCTATATGAGCTATTTCAGCCTACCCTGAGGTAATAAGTCAGTACTGATGACGGTAAGTGTTACAAAGGTTTTCCTTCAAGCAATAACTTATCCACTTGTTATGCTAACCCCTTTGCATGATAATCTCACTTAGGTATGTTAAAGTAAGATTTAGCCTTTCCTCATGATTTTCAGCCAACCTACTTGTTCTTAAATGCCTCACAACCCTTGAAGTGTTTCACTCTTACACTCTTATAAGAAAACTATGAAAGAACTAAATATTTATGGCAATAATAAGAACAAGAAAGAGATATAGCAAATGCCAACCTTTATTACTTCCCTCAAAATATTCAAAGGAATGCTCTCTCGATCTCCCTCCCTGTGTCTCTCTAAAAGGAGCAAGGCTTAAATGAGCCATTTATAGGCACCTCTAGATAACCTACTAGCTAAGATCGCAATCTTATCCTATCTTGTCCTTATTAAATTATACACACTATCCAATAGAATGACATCCCCATCCAATTAGGACTCTATTTAATAGGATTAAGCTACATCATAATAATAAGATTAAAGATTACATCTATCTAGGAATGATCTAAATAGTAGCCCATTCTTATACTTAGGAATTTAACTGTTAGATTGAGTCATCATATGGGAATTCTTGAAGTACAACTCATTTGCATACATCACATTTGCATATACACGTGAACCATGATCTAAGGACATTATAAAAATAGTACATGCACTCACTAATATATCCCAACGTATTATAGATTTTAAATGATTATGACGTGCTTGTGTATTGATTACGTCTTAAATTTAGTTTGATGAATTATAACTAGTGAATTGGGAATTTGTTGCTCTAATTGAGTGATTGATAAAGTGATATGTGCGTTTAGTCTAAGAAAAGTTTTAAAAGGGCAAGATAAAATGATACAAGGGAATTTAGGTTGAATGAGTCTATGAGATGGTGACAAGTGGCATCAATAATAGAGTGACAATTGGCTTGAATAAAAGAGTAACAAATGGAGATATAATTGAGTGACATATGGTCTAGAGATTAAATGACAAATGGATTAATAAGGGAGTGACAAATTGGATTGTAGGAGAAAAGCACATTGTATGGCTCTTAGTTTGACACTTGGTCACCTCCTATGCATCCTTCAATCCTCTTGTTTGACATTGAGGAGCATCTTGGATGCTAACAAGCTGACTGGACCTAACATCAGACTAGTTGCGAAACTTAAGAATAGTTTTTAGGCAAGAGAAGAAATTGTATGTTCTTGATACTCCTGCTCCATCTGAACCTTGTTCAGATACTACTGATGAAGATTGGAAGAAATATCAGCATTATATTGATGACGTTGAAGAAGCTACATGTGTGATGTTAGCTTGCATGTCTCCTGAAGTTCAGAGGTAGTATGAAAACATGGATGCACCTACTATGATACTGCATTTTAAAAAGTTATTTGGTGCACAAACTAAGGTGGAGAGATATCAAATCTCCAAGGCACTTTTTCAATGCAAGATGACAGAAAGATCTTTAGTCAATGCTCATGTGATGAAGATGATTGGGTATACTAAAAATTTGGCCCAATTAGGTTTTTTCATGGACCACGAGTTACGTGTTGATTTAGTGCTGCAGTCTTTGAGTTTGAGCTTTTCACAATTCTCCATGAACTTCAATATGAATTAGAAGGACATGACATTGCTTGAACTATTGAATATACTTAAGACTGCGAAAGAGTGCCTTAAGAAGGAACCCATTTCTGTACTTGTTGTTAGTTCTTCTAAAAGCAAGAAAAAGGACTTTAAAAGAATAATAGCAAGAAATAGAAGGCTTTTACTACATTAGCAAAAGCCAAAGGAGGTGTCAAGAAGAAGAGCAATGACAAGGGCACAAGTTTTCATTGCGGAGTCAACAGACATTGGAAGAGGAACTACCCATCTTATCTTGCTAGCTTGAAAGATAAAAGGCTTAAGGAAGCTATCTCTTTAGGTATGTTTACAATTGAGATCAATCTTTTTACTTCTATTGCACATTCTTGGGTATTAGATATTGGTTGTAGTTCTCACTTGTGTAATAACATGCAGATGTTAAAAAGGAGTAGATCATTGAAGCAAGGCGAAGTGGACCTACAAGTTGGCAATGGAGCAAGAGTTGCTACATTAGCTATAGGTGCTGAACCCCGTTTCCGGAAACCAACTATCCGAAGTTATAAAGCGTGAGTAGAATACCCCATAGGGTTCTTTCAATGAATCCTCACTTTCTTTCCCTCCATCTTTTTGAAATCAATATTGGTTTATGCCCTACAGCCATTCGCTTTGGTTATAGTTGAGTGACAAATTATTTAAAAGGCATTCTTTATCGTGTACATGTTTAAATGTATATGATAAAGTCAATGGAATAATTATATATCACAAATGAAATTATAATGAGATTATAATTATGAGATTTATGTTGTATGTATGTAATATTCCTAAATGTTCCTAGACATTGTTCTATTAAGATTGGACATTAATAGAACGGAAAAAGACTATCACACATTTTGTCTTTCCTTATGAAGGAAGTAGGCAATCTCATAGGCTAAAGTATAGAGATACTTAAACAAACGTGTGGGTGCTTACTAGAGAATAAGTTCACTAAAGAGACCCGATATGAGAAATCCATTTGGAACATTACTTGTATGTCTATAGAATTCTCATTGTGATAATTGTATAAGTGATCATTTGACTTTGGATCATTAAAGTTATCTTGTATGTGGATTGCTATGTTTTGATACTACTTGTGATCTATTTTTATCAAAGGCCATTTAAATGATAGTCATTAGATGTAGCATGAATTATATGGAGATAGTTGAATGATCAAGATAGGATTCAACACCCTAAAGTAATTAGGGAGAATGTTTCGTTGTTCTCGATTAATATTGATTTGAAAAATCCTTGGCGAAGGTAGAATGATATTTTTTAAATAGTTTACAAATAACATTAATTGAATCAATAGCTAATGGCGGAGAACTAATATAATTGGACTCAAAATAGAGTAGACATTAATTCCATGCTCTATGTCTAATTGCAACATTGGTTGATGAAATGATTGAATTATACGAAAAAATCATGCACAGAAAAGGTTAGTTAAAATCACTTTGACATTCCTAAATTTTTAGGTGGTTATGATGCGTTGCTAGATATTAATATTGATATATGATTATAAATTGTTTAATTGAAGAATTAAAGATAAATTAAATGGAGTTTTAATTTATCTAATTCTAATTATGAATTCTAATTATAATTTATAATCATTGCGAACATATTTAGGAACCTAATGAGTCTTACATATAGAATGGATTGGAGAGAGCAAAGTTAATTTAATCAGGTTAGACTTGATTATGAAGTTTGAGAAATTTTATGATTAAATATGAGATATTTAATTAATAAGGATCAATATAAGATATTGATTCTTATTTGGGCATAATTGGTATTTAATTAGAATTATTTGTAATTCTAATTAAAGTTTAATTGAAATTAGTATTTAATTTCAATTAAACTACTAAAATGTCCAAAGTTTATTATAAATATAGACTTGAGCTCTATCGAGCTAGTACTTCATGCTTAAACCCCTTTGTAAAAGTTACAAAGTTTTCTTAACCTATTTTGTGGATATCATTAGAGGTCAGACACTTGTGCAGCTACGGTGGTTGAGACAGATCGGTTTTGAAAACAGTTCGAGGGATACGACAAGGCAAAGATCAAGCTTCAAAATATAGTACAAATTAAATTTCCACTTTATTGTGATTCATGTTAATTATTTTATAGAATGAAATAGATCTTGGTTTTTGAGAAATCAAAAGTCACGAAAAAGTTTCGTGATTATTTCATTGCGGTTCGGATCGGATTCCAACCCGATTTTCCAACAATAATATCAGAGCTAGTTTTTAATTCTATGATTTGATTAAATTGTGTGATTTTTATTGATCAGAAAAATTTGGAATTGAAAAATCAGATATGATTTGATTCTTGAATAAACCCTAAATGAAAAATCAGACTATGGGTTTTGAAAATTAGTTGATGTCGATTAATCTGGCTATTGGGTTTATGAAATAAGGAGAGACTTCTGTTTTTCTTTGAGTGCTAGAGAAGGCTCGATATTTCTGGAGTAATCCCAGCACGTTAGAAATCCTAGTTCTTGAAAACACAAAACTCGCATGATTCTCTGCTAGTTGTCTTTTTGTTTTTGGAAACCCGCATGCTTGAATGTCTCTGTGCGACTGTTGACAACAAGGTGGAGTCCTAGGCATGCAGGAAGCAGCGGATGGAGGTTACGCAGAGAAGTAGGAACATAGGAGGCACATGTGAATAGTGGAGATGACCACTTCTTTATTTGTCTTTTCAATGAATAGTAGATTAGTATAAGAATTTGCACAGAGGGGTGTAACAATGGGTTGGGAAAGGTGTTTTCCATTATTTGAAAATTGTTTTCAAAAGTTAATTTTATTATGATCATTATGAAATTTAATTTAATTTTTCAAGATGGTGAATTATTAAATTAAATTAATTATCTAAATAATTTAAAAATTAATACAATTATTTTTTTAATTTGATTGAGATTAATAATTATATTGATTCTGAATTAATTTTAGAAAAGTAGTTTCTAAACTTAGAATTAATTAGTTTCAATTATTAGTTTTAATTAGATTGAACCTAATTAAGTAGAAAAGTTGTTTCTAAAATTAGAATTAATTATTTTCAATTAGATTGAAATTAATTAATTAGACTCCTTAAAATTACGAAAATTGTTTTCTTAAGTAATCAAGAAATATGTTTCTTAATTAAATATATATTTATTTCAATTTGATTGAGATAAATTAAAATATTGATTTTATTTGTTTAGAGAATTATTATTTTATTTATTTACAAATTGTTTCTTTATTTATAAATAACAACTTTCTTGAATTATTAGAAAGGATATTATCTTGATTAAAATTTGAAAATTGTTTTCACTTTTTTAAACAAGAAAAGGAACTTTCTTTAATATTTTAAAAATGGTTTTCTAATTTATTAAAGAAAGGTTTTCTAATTTATCAAGAAATAAATCTCTAAATAAATAATATATAATAACTTTCTTAATTAAATTTAAAAGAATTTTATTTAATTTTGGAAGTAATTTTCTTTTAATTTTATAAAATATTTTTCTAATTAAGGAAAAATAATTTCTAATTAGATTAGAAGTAGTTTTCTAATTGGGTTAGAAAGTGTTACTAATATAATTTTAAATAAGAAGTACAATTTATTGAAAATTGTTTTCAATTAAATTTTATCCAAGGGGTCAAGATAAATTGGAAATGGTTTCCAATTGGATTTAAAAAAAATTGTTTTCAAATCAAGTTAAATTTCTATTTGGAATAGGAATTTAATTTATTTATGAATAAATAGTGTTAATCTAATTTAATTTTCCAAGGAGTTGGAAATGTTATTTTAGATTATGAAGATCAATAACTAAGATCAACAAAGCTTGAAATTTTATGCTTATAATTTGATTATGAGTGCATAAGTTGCATACTTTTAGTTATACGGTTGATATATATTGCATGCATGATAAATTGTATGTTTTATATGTGTGATATTTTACATACAATTTGTGTTTGATGAGATATATGAAGTTAAATCCTTCGTTAAAATATTAAGTACATGTTAAGAACAAAATTATTGCCTTCCATTGTTATAAGAATAAACCAGAGTTCTATTTATTGTAAGGCTTGTTGAGTAAAATCAAGGCCCGTTTAACCTGAATATGTTTAATTTTATAATAGTGGGTTTTACTTAACTAAATTTGTGTGATTTGGATGAGCAAACTCGTAATCACATGAATTTAGAGGCAAGGTTAGGAATGACATATAAGATATGTTTTGGAAAGACTTGTCACCTAACGGACCTAAGAGTCATATGAGATGTGATTGATAAAGTTGTTATCTACCTAATTTAAGTCTAGTTGGTTTGTTGAGTAAACTCAAGGTCAATTATATTTGAATAGGATCCTAGCCCACTAGAGAGATTAGAGTAATCTTTCCGAATAATAGTGATTATTTCGAATAAAATAGTGGGAGTAACCAAACGTATGAATAAAGTCCTAATTTTATTTGGTAGTCATGGCATATAATTGATTACTTGTTTTTCCTTACACTTTTTTTTGTTCTTACTGGAATTTACCTTATTTAGTATAGTTGATACTAAGTTAGTGAACCCAAGTTCTTGGACATACGATATGTTTAAGAAAAGTTCTTAAAAGCTGGATAGAAAATTGTATGTCCATTATGTTATTGTGCTATAATCACTGTTGAAGATATGGCGACAAAGTTGTAAAGATATGTCAAAATCATATAGATGGCAAAATGTATTAACATCTTGAGTTGACTGATATCTTATAAACTTTGATGACAACATGTAAGATGTATGTCAACACCATGATAACAAAATGCAAGGGGTTACATGGAGTAGGGTTGAAAGGTATAATACCTTGTTGGAATTGCTCCACTTAATTTAGCATACTAAAAGCATAATTATGGACTACAATTAAATGCATTGTTATAGAATGATAAAAGTTATCATTAGAAGAAAAATGATTGCATGATTTTTCTTGCCTTTATGTGATATGACAGAGATCATATGTATTTCTAATTCATGCTTATAAATATTTGATATTGAATTTAGATTCAACATTATTGTAATGTTCAATGCACGGTTAGAAATACATTGTTAAGTAAAAGTAGTTGATCCAATTTTATACAAAGAGTTTGTATATGTTGGATCAAAGGAGACTTATACTAAACATAAATGGCAAGAATAAAAGTTAGATAACCAAGATTATCCTTTTATGCCATATTGGTTAAATCAACATAACAAGAATCATAAAGTTATCCTTTTGACAATGAATCATATGGAACTTGTGAAACTTATAAAGTTGAAGAATAACCAAATAAACCTTTGGTGAAAGGATGATGATGGTATTGAATTGTTAAATTTTATACATGTGATGTATTGGATGGAATAACAATTCATAAAATGATAATATTTTATTTTATTTTATTAATAATGACTTTATGTGATATAGTCATATGTATTAAATAAAATGATGTTTTAAAATTTTGAAAAGTTCAAACTGTTTAAATCTAAGTAGAAATTAATCATTGAGAATGCTGAAGCACATCGATGAGATCATTGTGGTAAGTTTTAAATTTTCTGTTATCTATAGGGAATGAGATTCTTTAGTGAATTCCTTCACAACTAAATTCATAAGGGTATGGATTTATGCAAGGAGTTACATACAATATGAGATATTGTAGGATGCAATATTATTTCTTTTATAGAGATGCCTAGTACAATAACTTACCTTTTATGGTTCCAGTTGAATCAATTAGCTAGATTTCATATTACATATGAAATGCTAAGTCTTTGAAAGGCTCTAAGTTAATGATTCAAGGATGTGATGCTTAGTTAAAGCATAGATAAATAATTCATTAAGTTTAAAATTAAGATGAGTAATAAAGGGTTATGAGATATCCAAAAGGTCGGATATAATCTTATAAACCTATTGAACAAATTGTTTGATTCAATGTATAATTATTAGAGAATGGTTCTCAAGATAACTAGTGGGAGTAAGAAGGAATTTAAAAGGTTTGAATCTCATGACTATACATCTAATTGGAACTTATGCCTTTAATGATACATGTGATGTATAGTTGAAAGGCTACGAGATATTGAAAGATTCACTTCCACGGTGAATTCAAAGAGTTTGTTTTGGAAATGATTGTGAATTTATCATTTTTATAAGAAGGTTAGTGAGAGTATAGTTGTCCTCTTTAGTGGGAGTATGTGGAGACATATTGCTCACAGAGAACAACAGTTCTAACTTTCAATTGTTGAACATATAATTGTCCAAGAACAACTCTTGTTGGATATGAGAAGGTAACATCTTAATTATAGGAATTAGATCTATAGAGATAAATTGGATGTTGTTAGCTTATTCTAAGTCCAAGTGCATAGATAATATACTAAAGATGTTTAGTATTTGAGATATCAGATACTTGTGAAGTATCAAAGATATTCCTTACTCTATGTATGAGTTGATATTTGAGTTCAAGATGATAAGAATATAACTTTAGAAGTAAATCCTAGTTAAGGTTTATTTACTTAGAACAATATCATTTAGGGTTGGAAAGGTTCCAATGTAGCAATGGTTGCTAATGCAGTCATAATACATTTTTCATTTAGTAGAAATGATTTATTGGATTAACAAGTTCTTTAGTGAACTTGATATAGTTTCTTTGCATTGTTTAAGACAGTAATGTACTGTAGAACATTAGAGTCATTGGATATTCGTAAGGAGCTAATGTCTCATCAAAGATCTAAGAATGTGTTTAGGCAAATTTTCTTAATTATGATGATGATTAAGATGTGAGTTGTAAGATTTAATCAAGTACTCACTATAGAGAATCTTGTAGTTTTTCTCTCATTAAGCCCCTACTCCAATAGTAGAATAATCGTCATATGGTGATGTGGTATAAGATACTTAAACGATTGGCTTAGTGCAAGTGGGAGATTATTGGTTTATGCCTATATTCAATTGTTTTAGTTGAAGTTTAGTGACAAATTATTTAAAAGGCATTCTTTATCGTGTATAAGTTTAAATGTATATGATAAAGTCCATGGAATAATTATACATCGCAAATAAAATTATAATGAGATTATAATTATGAGATTTATATTGCGTTTATGTAATATTCCTAAATGTTCCTAGTCATTATTCTATTAAGATTGGACATTAATAGAACGGAAAAATACTAGCACACATTTTGTTTTTCCTTACGAAGGAAGTGGGCGATCTCATAGGCTGAAGTATAGAGATACTTAAACAAACATGTGGGTGCTTACTAGAGAACAAGTTCACTGAAAAGACCCGATATGAGAAATTCATTTAGAACATTACTTGTATGTCTATGGAATTCTCAATGTGATGATTGTATAAATGATCCTTTGACTTGAGATCATCAAAGTTATCTTGTAAGGGGATTGCTATGTTTTGATACTACTCGTGATTTATTTTATCAAAGGTCATTTAAATGATAGTCATTGGATGTAGCACGAACTATATGGAGATAGTTGAATGATCAAGATAAGATTCATCACTCTAAAGTAATTAAGGAGAATGTTCCGTTGTTTTCGATTAATATTGATTCAAAAAATCCTTGGCCAAGGTGAAATGATATTTTGTAAATATTTTACAAATATCATTAATTGAATCAATAGCTAATGGTGGAGAACTAATATAATTGGATTCAAAATAGAGTAGATATTAATTTCATACTCTATATCTAATTAGAATATTGGTTGATGAAAGGATTGAATTATAAAGAAAAATCATGCACGGAAATGTTAGTCAAAATTACTTAGACATTTCTAAAACTTTAGGTGGTCATGATTTATTGCTAGACGCCAAACTTGATCTATGATTATATATTGTTTACTTGGAGAATTAAAGATAAATTAAATACACTTTTAATTCATTTAATTCTAATTATGAATTAGAGTTGTAATTTATAATCATTGCCAACATATTTGGGAACCTTATAGGTCTCACATATAGAATGGGTTTGAGAGAGCAAAGTTAATTTAATCAAGTTGGACTTGATTATAAAGTTTGAGAAAATTTATGATTAAATATGAGATATTTCATAAATAAGGATCAATATAAGATATTGATTCTTATTTGGACATAATTGATATTTAATTAGAATTATTTGTAATTCTAATTAAAGTTTAATTGAAATTAGTATTTAATTTCAATTAAAACGTCCAAAGCTTATTATAAATAGGCCTGAGCTCTATAGAGCTAGCACTTCATGCTTAACCATCTGTGTAAAAGTTAAAGAGTTCTCTCAACCTATTCTGTGAATACCGTTAGAGGCCAGATACTTATGCGGCTACGGTGGTTGAGATAGATCAATTTTGGAAATAGTTCGAGGGATACGAAAAAACAAAGATCAAGCTTTGGAATAAGGTATGAATTAAATTTCTACTTTATTATGATTCGTGTTAATAATTTTATAGAATTAAATGGATCTTGGTTTTTGGGAAATTAAAAGTCACGAAAAAAATTTGTGATTATTCCGCTGCGGTTCGGATCAAATCCGGACTTTATTTTCCAAAAATCAATACCTAAGGCTATCAAGTTTGTGGAGAGATATAAAAAAATGTGTTAGGAATCTATTTCTTGAAGAATCACTTCATTTGGAGGTCGGATGATGAAGTTATAGCCAAAAGAATCAAACATGTTTGTATCCTCAATTATAATGTGCCTATCTTGGGACAATTAGCATAAATATCTTCAAATACCTTGGATTAAGTTCATTTAGGATGGTTTCAAATAGGACTTCGAGATCTACAACTTTGGTTAAGACTTTGAAGAGAGAATTTTCCATTTAGAGAGTCAAAATTGCAATTTTTTGAAAGTATACAGTGTATGTCCGTTAAAAGGACATATATGTCTGCCTAACCGACATACACGGGATTGAGGGGCCATTCTAGACCTGAGAAGATCTGCTAAATGGACTAATGTTCACT
This sequence comes from Erythroxylum carthagenense, assembly GCA_026413575.1. Classification (NCBI taxonomy): domain Eukaryota; kingdom Viridiplantae; phylum Streptophyta; class Magnoliopsida; order Malpighiales; family Erythroxylaceae; genus Erythroxylum; species Erythroxylum carthagenense. The sequence goes on from JANZLD010605953.1 coordinate 10,851, forward strand.
AAATGGATATGGGCTAGGCTGGGGATCCTCACAGACCCGAGAAGGTCCATTTAATGGACCTAAAGTCTGTCTAACAGACATAAGGGATACCCAAGCCCCTCTAAAGCCTCTTCAATGATTCCTACATCCTTTCTAACATTACTTTCATTCATAATCTTCTCAAATTTACTTCTACTAGTGCAATATCACTTTATATCTGTTCAACCTCCAACCTTGTTTCATTAAATCCTCTAATCCCTAGTCATTTGATTCATCAAAACCACTAATCCTCATCATTAACTATAGCTGTCCTGTGTATACATTCCATGCAGCATCACCATTTATAATGTCCATGTCTTTCAACTCTGATATCCAAATTTTACATACTTTATACTATTGGAAATATAAGAGGATAAACTACAACTTCCAAGTAGACAACTTTGTCTATTCATCCTAGATTAATCCAGTTTTTTCCCTGAAGTTAGTACACAATTTTACCCCTATGGAAGACTTGAAATATGAAATGTACAACTATAAGAGAAACATGCACATACACATTGGAAACTTTCTCAATTCTTAATTCATTTCTAAATCAAAATGAAGTTCATACATAACTTTAATTTCACATCAACATTACATCAAAGGCTTAACACAATAGACAAAATAAATTGGATGCTCAATGTTTGATATGCTTATAATGGTATCTACAAGTCTAGTCACTAACTTAGTACAAAAGATTTCTAGCTATCTTGAAGTTTCCGAATGCCTTGCAAGGATCGCAAATCTTCTCGTTTTGCACCTGAGGAGAGGGAAAAATATTGGGTAGAGCTATACAGCTTAGTGGCTAATATATTTATAGCCATTGGCAATGAGCCACACAATCAAACATATATGTGAATATTCACATATGCATACATGTCTTATCTTAATCTAGCAATGTAAGTTCAACATTTACAATTCCAATTCACAACTCATAGTTCAATACATCATCACATAAAACATATTGGATGTAATTTATCACCAAAACATGACACACAAATTGCATCATAACTTAATATATCAAAATGCAAATGCAAATGCACAAACAAATGGTTCGAGAGTTCCTTGGAATAAAATGGAGAAATCGAAATTTACACCATGAACGAAATAAGTGTAGTGCCCCCTTATCGTAGAGTACGCACCGGAATACCCGTAGGTCATTCCGATACATAACCTACGATGAGGGTGCACTACAACCGATCAATTCTAAAACCTCATGGCATCAATATAATTTAAACTGCAATAATGAAATTACTCAATTTTAAAATCAACAGATACTTCTCATTCATTTCATA
>JANZLD010606050.1:0-12156 GCA_026413575.1 Erythroxylum carthagenense
ACGGCGCATACCCTTCAATGTTATGCCATGAATTTCGCAAGAAAGCAACAAAATTTCTAAGAAATAAGATAAACTCAGAAAACCAATCCATTCAAAATTTTTGCTTTTTCAATGTAGAAACTAATCAACTGGCTAGAACAACAAATGCTAGGACAGCAAAAACTGTAAGGAAAATTTAAAAAAAAAAGAGAAACCCACTAAATCATTCAGATCAAAAGCGCAAAAACAATCAAAGAACGCAAATCCAGCGCATGGAGAACAAGACAAACAGAGGAAAAGTTGAGACACGGACAGCTTCTTGGCCTGTTCAAGAGAGCTAGCATGACCGAAGTGAAAGAGATCGTAGATCCCATCGGCGTAGACACGTATAAGGCGGTCGGAGGGTGGCGAGGATTCGGATTTAACTTCATTTGAAATGGAATTCAACCCAGAACGGCTGTGGTAGGAGCCTACGCCTCCATTCATCCCCTGTTTCTCGTCCATCCGGAAAAGAATTAAGATAAAACCAGATCCACAAATTCGCGCAACCAGAAATGGAGAAGAAGAACAGAAGCCTCATGTTGCCCAGCGGAAATGAAAACATAAACTTACCACCGTCGTGTTGCCCACCGTCGTCTTGCCCAGCGTGCGATGGAGAACCGTCTTTGGTTGCGAGAGAGAAGCAAGGACGATTTTTGGTCCAGTAGACAAAGACAATTAATTTTTGTCCGGTGGTTTTGCAGTGGACAAATATCTTTGTTCGTGTCTACCGGAGGCGGATGACACAAATGTGGGGCGTAAACCAAACAATTAAAAGGGACAAAAAATTTTTATTTTGTCTACTGCCCCTATAAACGGCGTCAGTAACCAAACATTACGCTAATAAACAAGAAGGTATCATTTTGGAGCTAGATGTCTCTTATGTTTCAGCCACATAATTAAGAGTCAGATTCTCCTTGCTTGTTATGGCATTTTAATGTTGTTCTATTTTTTTATTTATACATTTGTGTGAATCCCACTTAAATGTGTGGATAAAAATTAATGAAACAGAATTAGAATTAGTTAACGAAACAGACAATGTGTTTCCTATCATTTAGGTGATACTCATAATTATATGAAAAATAGTATCTAAAATATCTTAATACATTAATGTATATAAAAAATTTAAGTAATATAAATTATAATAATCAACTCTCTACATTTTTTCTTCTAGCATTTATAAATAATGCTTGAGTACCTATACTTCTATTAATATTGTGATAAAAATGTAGATTTAGTTTGCTTTTTATAGTAAATTATGTTTCTTTAAATCCACTTATAAATTAGTGACAATAAATTACAGTTTTTAAAACTTCATTATCAAGTTATTAGGCTTCATTTGGTAGCCAGTATGATTAGGGCTAATACTCATATTTAAATTTTGACAAATTTATGAATTGAAGAAGCAAAATATATTTTTTTTAATTTTTGTCAATATTTAAATTATCGAATGTAAAAATGACTATGTTGTCTTCTAGACATTGTCAGAAGTGTACTAAGAGCTAGAAATATATTTATACAAAAAAATGGGTTTTACTATCATAACACTAGTTTACACTATTCATAATAATATTATATATCATTTTTGCAGCGGGTATGAGCACATTGATAAGTTTTGTTTTTTTTAAAATAAAGATTGATGAATAATTCCTCAAAGAAAACGGCGAAGAGAAAGTAAAGGCTAACAATTAACGATCTAAGTTCATTTAAATATCTAAAACACGTTGATTTTCTTATTTTATATGTCTCTAAGAAAAAGAAAAGTAAATGGTATGTGAATAATAGATGTTCGGTGATGCATATCAATTTATAACTTTTACAAATAAAGATTGAGGATTTATCACATTTAAAGATAATGTCAAAAGTTTTAAAAATTTGGCATAAAAAAGATCACACTATAATCAATAATGTGCTTTTACTTCATAGATTGAAGCGTAATTTATTAAATGTTAGAAACTATGTAACAAAGAATATAAACTATGCTTTCCAAAAATCATGCATTATTTTTGGAGTTATTAATAAAAACATTATATGTTTGGAAAAAAGAGAAGGGAAAATTTGTACAATTTATCTTAATTCTCTCTCTAACTAAAATATGAAGCATTTAATTTCTATAAGTAAAGATGTATGGCACTTGTAATTATATATATCTCGTCTACAATTTTTAACTTTAAATAATTTGTTAATGAACTTCCAAGTATCAAGTTTGAGACAAAGAAGGTACATGGCACTTGCTATAACGGAAAATATCTCAAAAGTTCTTTCAAGAGCAAAAAGTCAATAACTTCTACTAGACTTTTGTAATTACTTCATATGAACTTGTTTTAATATAGTAGAGTTATTAGTTTAGGTGGAAAATTTTATATTTTTGTTATAGCAGATGATTTTAGTAGGTTCAAATAGGTTTTGTTATTAGCCTGTAAAGATGAATGTGTTGGAATGTTTGTTAAATTTGCTAAAAGAGTTCAAAATGAAAAGGAACTCTTCATTATATCAATTAGGCAGATTATGATGGGGAATATGAGAATAAAAAGTTTAAAACATTTTTTAAAGCTAATGATATCCTTCGCAATTTCTCTACTCATAGGACTCTTTAACAAATTGGAGTTATTTATTTTTAAAAAAAAGGACATTGCAAGATATGGTTAGGACAGTGATAAATGACTATGACCTTCCAAATTACTTTTGGATGGAAGTTATAACAACCACATCCCATATTTTCAATAGAGTCTAAGGCCAACTTTGGATAAAATATCATATGCGCTTTGGCATGGGAAAATGCTAAGTTTAGATAATTCAAAGTATTTTAAGTGACATATTTTAAATACTAAGGATAACTTATGAATGTTTGATTCCAAAGCAAATGAAGGAACACTTTTTAGTTATTCCTTAATTAGCAAAGCATATAAAGTGTTTAATAAGAAGAGTCTTATTATTGGAGAATTTAGCATATTGTATCTATGAATCTAACCCTCATGCTTTAAAGAAAAATCCTTAAGAAGAAGAACAAGAATGATCACTAAGATTTCTCATATGAGCTAAGCAAGTATATCATTAAACTAAGTGAGGAAGATAAGAAGGACGAGGAGTTTCGAAGAAAGTGGAATTTCATAAAAATCATCCTCTAAAACAAATCATAAGTAGTATTCAATATTTCCACTAGGAGTGCACTGGTTTCACGACACTGTTGATGGACTTTCTCCCTTGCTGTTTGCAGACTCAGTTGGAATCTCTCTCCCTCGTGTAACTCATCTGTAGTTTTCTCTATTGGGCTTAGGCCCCATATATATATATATATAAAGATAATTGTTATATCACATTTTATAAATATAGCATGTATTTATTTTTTTATTAAATTAAACTTCATGTTATGTAAGAAATCCTTAGTCATGAAAGTTAGGTTCTTACTATGAATGAAGAGTTGAAACAATTTAAAAGAAGTAAGGTATGGAATTTATTACTTATACCTAAAGACCACCAAATCATAGGTACCAAGTAGATGTTTACAAATAAATTAGAAGGATCAGGTACTGTTATAAAAATATAAAGCTAGATTGGCAGCTAAAAGGTACAATTAAGAGGAGGGTATATATTTTAAGAAAAAATTTGCACTAATAGCTATATTAGAAGCTAATAAATTGTAATTGCAATTGCATTTTGAATTTTAAGTTATTTTAAATTGACATCATAAGTGCATTTTCAAATAGTTTTTATGAAAGTGGACAAATATATAATCATCAATTTGGAAAAAAAATTTCTAAGGTTCCAACCATAAGGCTATGTTAAAACAAAAGAATAAGAAAGCTAAGCTAAGCGTTATAAACATCAATAGGATTAACAGACATAAACTAAAGCAATAGGAAAAATCATCTCATTTTAATTTCCATATATAACCTTCTCTCCTATAGCACAATTTCTGTTAATCGATCGACGACAAGATTTAGTTGGTATTCATAAGGGAACTACAATTATGTTTGACTCCATGAGAAAAGAGTTCCATTCTAATTGATTTGATAAACTTTAAAAAAAAGGTATCCTTACTCTTTTTTTGTTTTATAAAAGTCCTACTATTGCATTTAATAACAAATTCCACACAAAAGATTGCTTAAAGTGATTTTGAATACTAAGTTTTCCAGTTGACATATATAATAGTTTTAACTACTCCATTTAATAATATCCTTCCAATAATTGGGGGATAACCTAAGTTACATAATTTAAGGATTCCACTCTAGAACAGAAGTGAATTCATATTTAAAATAGTAGATAGTTTAAAGATTCTTGCTTATTTTGTGTTTGTTCTTAAAGGCATATAAGAGAGAGGGTGAATTGGGTCTTTATAAAATTTAACAAACTTGTATAACAAATAAACTCAATTTAACATCAATTAGTGTACATATATAAGAATAAATGGATTGCTTAACACAAATCAATCAAACAATTGGATAATGATTTAAAGAGGATGAGAAAGAGAGAATGCAAACTGATTTATAATAGTTTGGAAAACAACCCATATCTACTCCTAAGGTTGTTCCTAAAATTCCACTACAATTTTTCTTTCAACGCGAAGAATAACCCTTATACAATCTTTATTAATAAAGAGAAACTCTTTTACCATCTTTTTCAATAAAGTGAAACTCTTGTAGGGTTTCCCATTTAGATCGGCTCCAAAAAATCCCCCAAATATTAAAAGAAATGAAAAAGGTCGCGTTTGGAAAATGTTGTCACAATTGTGACGTGGATGTCACAATTGTGCTTTTAGAAATTTTCTCTGTCACGATCTTAATCTGCATCATTCATTCTTCATCAACTTCATTATTCATTTTCTTGATTTCCATCACTAACAAACACATCAAATACCTCTTGCAGCACAAAATTAAGATCTACTTTTTGCTCGAAACCAAACAAACATTTTGAATACATACAAACATTAACAATAACATAATTCTAAGCTTATACACATGATAATCATGTAATAAACACTTAAAAACACACTTAAGCATTTAGCAAAACATAGTGCAACTGACACCAATCATAAAATACAAATAAATTAATCATAAAAAAGATATGATGCAAAGTGTATACCAAAAAAGCAATATAAATTGAACATAATAATATGATAATAGAAACAATTGAAACTATTTGTATGAAACCATATATAAGAAATTTTAAATTAGATTTGATGAGACAAAACTGCAAGCAAACGTCATTTAAGATGGCATTATCCACGGAGAAGCCATCTTATAGCCAAGTTAATATGTATCTCCGACCACTGGTACAGAGCTACGTAAGCTTGCAACTACTGTAGCTCCCCAAAAGCTCATATGTCCTAAGATAAAATTTACCTTATAAAAGTTGTCACAATGATTAATAAGTAGATTATATATAAAAGTGTAAAAAAAAGATGGAATAAAATTACATTTTGACAAATATGCATGAAAAATTAAAATGTAGACCAAAAATCAAGGCATAGAGTTTGATGACTCATTAATAAAGATAAAGTATTTAAGTATGAGGACCTTTTTTATGTGTGTGAGCTAGGGCTCATTTGGCAAACAACTTATTAGCTATTTTTTAGCGTATTGATACAAGTTAGTTGTTTGATCATCTTAAAAAGCTAATGAATGTGTTAGGTGAATGGCTGATTGGTTGACTCACAATGATTATTATGCTTCTTCCTAAGGATCATGCTCTAGAATTGATTTCTCAGTTTCAGCATATTACACTTTGTAATGTATTGTATAAAGAGGTAATGAAGGTTTTGTCGAATCGTTTGAAACCTTTTATTGATGGTTTGGTTAGCCTGTTCCAGAGTAATTTTATTCCTGGGTTTACCACTGCTAATAATATTATTATTACCCAGGAACTGTTGCATTCTTTTAGGCGATCTAAAAGTAAAGTAGGTCATTTTGCTTTAAATTTTGATTTGAAGAAGGCCTATGATAGGGTCAAATGGGATTATCTACGATTTGTGTTACAAGTCTTTAGTTTTCCTTCTCGGTGAGTTAATTTGCTTTTAAGTGCTCTTTCTCAATCTTCATTGGCTATTCTATAGAACAACAACCTCTCTGCATCATTCTCTGCAACTTGAGGGCTTTGCTAAGGTGATCCAATCTCCCTTTATTTATTTGTTTTTTATATGGAAAGTTTGACTATGATTACTTAGAGAACACTGATGAGTAAAAAATGGACACCAATTAGGGCATCTAAAGGTGGGCCAGGTATTAGTCATTAACTTTTTGTTGATGTTGATTTTTGGTAAGGCTTCAGATAAGCAGGCTAAAGTGGTTCGTGAGGTATTGGATGTGTTCTGTATGAGGAGTGAGCAGAGGGCTAATCTTTCTAGGTCAAGGATTTATTTTTCAAATTCTGTTTCTCATGTTAGGAAATCCCGGTTACAACAATTGCTATGAGTAGCAGTTACTTCGGCCTTGGCAGGTATTTTGGTGATTTGTTATTGGATGGTCGTACTTCAATTACTCATTATCAACATATTGTGAGTTCCGTGGAGACTAGGCTGACTAATTGGTGTTCTAACTTTCTAAGTCCCGCGAGAAAGGAAGTGCTTATTAAATCTTCTATTTTTTCGCTACCAATTTACACGATGCAAACGGTTTAGTTACCTTCCTCTATTTGTGATAATTTAGATCATTTGGCTCGTGATTTTTATTGGGGTTCCTCGCAAGATAGGCGTAAGCTACATTTGGTTGGTTGGAATTGGCTCATTCGGCCAAAGAATTATGGTGATCTTGGTTTAAATAGTTGAGATTGATGAATGTTGCTTTGTTGAGTAAGTTAGGATGGAAGTTATTTTTGAAAGATGCTACTTTGTGGGTGGAGGTGTTACGTCGAAAATATTGTAATGGTGGGTCTATTCCCTTTTTGCTAAGGGTTCGGCTTCCAGTTTATGAAAGGGGGTAGTTAAAAGTTTTAATTTGTTGTTTTCTCTTTCGGTTTAGAGGGTTGGGGATGGCTTTCATATTACTCTTTGGTTTGATAATTGGTGATCAGGGGATCCTTTAATGGATTATGTGGATGGTTTGATAGTAGAGGAAGAACATTTTCGGGTAGCATATATAATTAATGATGGTTCTTAGGATTTATCGGGCTTACGTTCTACAATTCCGGATCATCTTAAGGAGGTTATCCAGGCAATTCCTTTGCCTTTATTTACTTTGGTGTAGGATACTATGTCTTGGAGTTTTTCTTTGAATAGAGCATATTCGGTTCGAGCAACTTATAAAGCACTTCTTGCGGAAGAGGTGTCTAATATTTCTGTTTCGACTATTTTTTGTGGTTGTGGAAGGTGGCTGGCCCACCAAACTTGAAAATTTTCTTATTGCTATTTGGGCACTTATGTCTTTTGACGAATTCTGTGAGATTCTCACGAGGTTTGTGTAGCACCCCACTCTCGCAAGACCCGAACCTGATATCGATGGTGATATCCGAATCCGTGTCCCTCGAGAGTGGCGTGCTAAAGCACTCAATAACACAAAAGTTGGTATAAAATTTTTTTTCAATAATATAATATGCGGAATACATACTCAATTTGGCCCCACATTCATTCATCAACATTTTCAATTAACACAATTTTCAATAGTCATTCGGGCCCTTCCACAAATACAAAACATTTGGGTCATTTCAGAATATGAATTTTATACAAACAGTTGCAGAAAGTATAATTCAATACAAAAGTAGAGAAATGCAATGCAGACGCGAACTAATCCCGACTTCTATCCTTCACTTGAATGTTGTGTGTATACTCCCGTTGACCTAACGGGGTATTCTTCTAAGTCTTGAAAAGTATTTGCAAATTTTTGGTGAGTTTTACAAACTCAATAAGTGACCATCCTCGGTGGCTCACCCAGTCACATAACACATACACATATATCATACAGAATTCAAATTTCACATTTAGATCATTTAAACATTCATATTATGCATATGTCATTCGTATGAGACTCACATTCGTTCTTATTGTTGTGACTGAGTGCCTCTCACATGTACAGAATACTGGCCCATAGGCTCAGTCAAAACAGAATACTGGATCGTAGGCTCAGTCACATCACATAATCACGGAGCATAGCTCTACGTGGAAGCGCTTCATACAGGCAACTCAAGTCACAAGGCCTTTATCTGAACATGCATTTTATGAAATGCATCAATCATTTTTGCACATGTCATCGGACCATAGTCCGGCATTCAACATTAAGTTGAGCATTCACTTATCATCTTGCATGCAATGCACATTCCGAAAACACTTAGTTCATCTTATTCACATACACTAGGTATTTCCATATTCCAGATCAATCATCACAATCAATCACATTCATATACACATTCATCATACAGAGATCAATGTATACAAAATTCAATTTAAAGCAAACAATGAAGTGAGACCATCTAGGTCTACTCACAGTACATTCCAAATTAGCACTAGCTTTATGATCCGGAAACGACTAGATGGGGACGTTTCATCCTGTATCATCAATATGAAAAAAAACACGATGCACACACATTAATACTTGCACAATTATAAGCATTTGTATATTCACAAGTGTGTATATAAAATATGTACAATGCATGGTCACGACAATCCCGGGTATTAATCCATCAATTTTATCACAAGATCACTTTCATATCAAAACTCATCTTTGTTTTTCCAAGTCACCTCTTTCAGGTCTACTATTCACATTAAATCAGAAAGTGAAGCTGAATTAATTGGGTCAAACTCTCTTTTAGAAAAGTATTCCTTTATGTCTCATGAATCCATTGGCACCAAAGTCACTCAACTTGGTTCAGTAAATAGGAAGACATACCTCAAACAGTTTTGGATTGCTCTTGTCCAAAACAATATACTATGTACAAATTCCATCTGAAATTTAAACATCTTAGAGACTGAATTAGATTCCAAGTTCTTCATACCATTTGTAGCTCCATGTCTCCAATTTACTATAAATCACTCATTTGGAGCTCTACAGATCAAGATATCATCAAAATACTAAAATATGTTAAGTGGAATACCATCAGTTCATATTATTTAAGAGCACACTCACTGTACCCGTTTCACTTTTTCACTCAATCTTTCTCAATCTGATTCAGAGGGCTATGATTTTTGGTAGCGATGTAGAGAAATGTCCTACGAATCCAATGGTTTAAGAATCAAGTCATTTGGATGTCTAGAGAAAAAGTTATGGCCAAAATAATCTATCATGTTCAAGTTTTTACTCATATTGTATATGTTTTGGCGCAAATGCCATAACTCTCACTCCAGGTGTTGGATTGACTTCGTTTTTAGTTGGTTTGAAAGAAGACTTCTAGATCTACTTATTTTATGAAGAACTTGAATCGAAATTTGGCCTCTGAAAGGATAAAAAATAGGACAGAAGATGACACTACAAACTAAGATGATGCAGAAAAGGGCAAACTAAGACAGTCAAACTGAGACGCAAAAAGTCAAACTAAGACGATAAACAATAACTGAGACAATAGGATGAACAGTAACTGAGACGATAGGATGAACAGTAACTGAGACGATACTGACGTCATTTTGAGATGAAGCAAAATGAGACGGTCAAACTGAGACGCAAAAAGTCAAACTGAGATGATAAACAGTAATTGAGACGATACTGACGTCATTCTAAGACGATGCTGACGTCATTCTGAGATGAAGCAAAATGAGACGGTCAAATTAAGACGCAAAAAGTCAAACTGAGATGATGAATAGTAACTGAGACGATACTGACGTCATTCTAAGACAATGCTGACATCATTATGAGATGAAGCAAAATGAGACGGTCAAACTGAGACGCAAAAAGTCAAACTGAGACGATGAACAGTAACTGAGACGATACTGACATCATTCCAAGATGATGCTGACATTATTCTAAGACGAAGCAAAATGAGACGGTCAAACTAAGACGATACTAACGTCATTCTAAGACGATGCTGACGCCATTTTGAGACGAAGCAAAATGAGACGGTCAAACTAAGACGCAAAAAGTCAAACTGAGAAAATGCAACCTTATAACTTGTAATACTCGTATCTTTTAACTCCAATATCCAAAATTTACAAACTTTATATCATTAGAAAGCTGGCAAAATCATCTACAACTTCTAAGTAGACAATTTTGCCAAAATCTATCTTTATAAATCCATATTGTTTCCCGAAGTCAGAACCCAAATTTCACTTTCAGCTCCTAATGTACTGGGCCCAGTTTTCACTTCATGACAAATTTTGAGACTTTTAGAGACAGAATTAAAATTTGATGTCTTCATACAAAATGTATCCATATATCTCTAGGTTAATCTAAATTAAGAATCATCTCGTTTGGACAACTAGAGAAAACGTTATAGCTAAAAGATTGAAGCATATTCAGTGAACATTTTCCAGATTTTCAAACTTTTAATATTTTACATCACCAAAATACCAGAAAATATTTTCAAAACTAATTTAACACTATAACTGAATTTATTTCCTCCCAACCATTAGCATTTATGAATATACTCTTAAATGTCACTTTCTATGCAGATGACAGTAACTCCTCAACTTTGTTTCATAAATCACCAACTCTAAAGTATTTATTCACTACTTACCTGTCTAAAACTTCAAAATCTTCAAGCACTAAACTCCATGAAATTTACGTATTTCACTGTGTACGATGTCCAGCTTTTGGTTTTTCTTAGGATAGAAGACACAAATAGCAAGATAGGTTTGATGTAGGAAAGGAAAAACAAAGAAATCTCTTAGAAAGGGTTAGATAGAAAACTCTGTGTGCGGGAAGAACATTTGAAGAAGATGACAATCAAGAACAAATCTAGACATATAACTTAACTTTACAACTGTCAGAAACAGTAACCTACATCTTAGCAAGGTATACAGCCTAAGAGATATTCGTCACTTCCCTCACATCAAGTTCTAACTTAGTTTCTTTTGAACCAACTCCCTTAAACCCCATCTTTACAATTCAACTATCTCCAAAACTCAATTTGATGTCTTTTATCCTATACTCCAAAATTTTCCAAATTTTATGACTAAATTCACCAAAATTCAAAATTACAAGATTCTTACTATCCAATAGAATTTTCAACATAAATAAATTCAAAATTTTTAAAACACCCAAAAATCATAACTCAATTAATTATACCCGGAATTATTCATGAATGCATATACTTTCATTTTGATGTATGCAAAAATTTACTATTTACATATATGTGCATATTATGAAATGCATGAGCATGAAATGTGTTTCCTATTTTCTCCGTAATCTTCCATATTTACAAATTTATCCATAAGGTGGGTAATGGGATGTTACAGTTTGGCTACCTCTAATTTGTGTGAAGTGTGCTCTTTATATGCTGAGTCTCCTTTACATTTGTTGTGAGATTGTAATCGTGCAATTGCATGGTGGCAGCAGTGGGATGTTCCTGATAATTTTTTTATTATGGTGGATTTAGTTGATTGGCTAGCTTTGAATTTGCGTGCTCACGCTATAGGTCCTTTTGGCTTTGACATGGCACATTAGTTTCTGGCAGGTACTTGGTAGTTGTGGAAGGCCAGGAACTTATGAGTCTTTCAAAATAAGTTTCTTTCCTTAGCAAATTTGAATGGTTGTGTCTTTAAAGTTGCAATGTATGTGTCTTTGACCTCCGATTCAAAACTGAAGCTTCAAGATGTGAGACGTTGGATTGGTTGGACTGCGCCACCTACTGGTTGGGTGAAGTTGAATTGTGACGGCAGTTCTATTGTTAATCCTGGGCTGACTAGTGGTGGATAGTTATTGCATGATTCATTTGATTGTTAGCTAGGGGGTATTCGTTTCAAATTAGTATTTCAACTATCTTGGTAGCGGAGTTATGGTCCATTCGAGATGGTTTGATTTTTGCATGGGATCATGATTTTCGGCAGATCATGGTAGAATCTAATAGCATGGAAGTAGTGAGGATGGTGACTTGTGGTGTTATCTCTTCACATCCCCTATCTATTTTGGTTGTGGATATTCAAGCTTTACTTGCTAGGAATTGGATTTGTTCTATTAGGCATGTGCTTTATGAAGGTAATTTTTGATTGGACCAAATTTATACTATAAATTGGCCCTAATTTCTTAAGTGATTATGCACTTGTTGACTCCTAATTCATGA
>JANZLD010606084.1:0-12153 GCA_026413575.1 Erythroxylum carthagenense
GAATTTTTCTAAAAAATTGAAAAATTTTAAAAAAATTTTTAAAATTAAAAAAAATATTTCTTAAGAATTTTTTTTACCCTTAATTTAATTTGAAAAAACAAGAAAGTTAGTTGCAACAGGTAATTCCATGGGAGAAAAAAAAGAAAAAAGAAAGAAAGCAACCTAGTATTTACTAAACCGGTTTGACCTCGTTGCAGGGAACAGAACCCCGCCAACAGTCGTCACCCGAAACTCTTCCTAAGATACTGTTGTATCCATCCCTTCACTCGCCACTTACCGCAATTAAACTTCACGCTCCGTCGTTAATCCCCAACAATGCATCGTCAAAACCATGGGATGCCACGTAAGAGATGACCCACTTTGTTGATGGGTCCTAGTCCACGTGGAAAGATCACAACGGTGACGTTTCGATCTTCAAGAACCAGATTCGGAGGGAAAAAATTAAAAAGAAAAAAAGGTAAAGGGGCATGAAAGAAAAAAATAGAAATTGTTACAGAGAAGGAGAGTCCTAATGGCTCATTGGAAGCTATTTTAATACAAGTACTTGTACTCTCTCTCTCTTTCTCCATCTGTCTCGCTCCTCTTCTCTCTGAATCTTTCTCTCTCTTTCACCGCCTTTCTGTATCTTGCTTTCTTTCACCGGGAAGTTGCGTCACCATTCGGCGTCGGAGGGACTTTAATTCGATGTGAGCGGAAGGCAGCAAGGTATCCTCGTGTGACTTCTTGGTGCATGTGGGGCATTTATGTGATAATAGCTTTAGATCTAGTGGGTTTTGATGTGATGGGTTTGGTTTTGCGATAGATTTGAGGCTTTGGGATTGTGTTGTATTGGTTTTCTTGCTCAATTGTGGGATGAGTTTGGAAAATTAGGGTTTTGGGTGTTGAGTTTTGGTTGGATATGGAAGACGGGAGGAGATCTGGGGAGGCATCAGGGTTTGTTGTGAAGAATAAGAACTCCTCTGGTTGTCTGATTGTGAGAAAGAAGGGCGGCGGTAATGTTGTTGGGTCTTCAGGTGGACGTAAGGTTTTTGAGGGGAAGAAGGAGAAGAAGCGAGCTAGAATGGATTTTAGTGATTCGGGGTCGAGCGATGAACTATTGATGCCGCCTAGGAGAAGCCTGGGGTCGGAGACAATAAGGGTCTGTAATGGGTTGAATGATTATAAGCGTGGCATTGAAGAAAGTGGTGTTGATCGGAAGAGGAACAAAGGGGGTGTTTTGAGACGAAATGAGGGTGGTTTCATTGGGAGGAATGGGGAGGATTTGAGTGAGAGAAAGAGGAACAGGTTGGATGTGTTTGACTTTAATGAATATGAAGCGGGTGATGGGGAGATGGTGAGGAGGAAACGGTTTGATGGAGGGAGTTTGGAGAAAGGGATGTTTTTTGGGAATATGATGATGGGAAGAAATAGCATTGGGGAGGAATATGAGACAGGATCAAGTAGACATGGCATCGCTGATAGGAGAAAAAGTGCTCATTTTGAGAGGGAAAGTGGGTTAAGTCGAGGAGATCGTAATGGCAGAGGAGTATCTAGACATCCGATATCATATAATAACTATGATTCTGACGAACCCATTAGAGTTCAGGGGAAAAATGGTGTTTTAAAGGTAATGGTGAACAAGAAGAAGAAGGTTGGTGGCTCTTTGAGAAGTTATGATCACTTGGAGGATGAAGAAAACAGGAAGGGGTTAAGGATAGAAGATACTGTCAAGAAGAATGTTCTGCCCCGTCCTTCATTTTACTCTGAGCCCAAACGTGTTGAGAAATTTGGTGGATTTGTTGGGACAGAGAGGAAGCCAAGTAAATCAATGAAATCATCATTACTGAAACATCATAAATTTAGCGACCAGGATACAGAAGACAGTGATACATCCCTGAAGTTGGGACGAACAACTATGGAAGTTCGTCATTCTGTGAAATCACCATCATCTATTAAGAAAAACAAAGGCCATGACCAGGATTCTGATGGTAGTGATTCATCATTGAAGCATGGACTGAAAAATGTGAAAGCTCGGAAATCCATGAAAGGGATGAGTAGTGGAGGTGTGAAAGCGCCATCCAATCAGGTTCCACCAGTTAAAGTTAGAGAAGGGAAAGTTAAGCGTAGTACTGGTACAGAAAAGCAAAAGCTGCGGGAGCGTATAAGGGGTATGCTTCTGGATGCAGGTTGGACAATAGACTACAGGCCTAGAAGGAACAGAGACTACCTTGATGCGGTCTACATTAATCCTGGTGGAACAGCTTATTGGTCCATCATCAAGGCATATGATGCCCTTTTGAAGCAATTAAATGATGATGAAGACGAGGTAAAACCGAGAACTGATACTTCTCCATTTATGCCATTGTCAGATGAGGTGCTTAGCCAATTGACAAGGAAGACTCGCAAGAAGATTGAAAAAGAAATGAAAAAGAAGCAGAGAGAGGACAGTGAGAATGAGATTCCGAAAAAGTCTTCTAGTATAAAGCATGATGAGGAGAGCATGAATAGTGATAGCCATGAAGAGAAACTAAGCTCTTTCATAAAGCAGAGTAATAAGTCAATGAAAGGCAGAGTAAACGGTAACAGTTATGTCAGTTTAAATGCAAAAGTTCCGAGTTCAGTTCATAATTTGCATGATAACAATGAAGAGCCATCCTCTGGATCCATCGCTCAAGGGAGGAAAAGTAGAAAACTTGGTAGGTGCACATTGTTGGTTCGAAATTCTAATCAGGGACTAAATACTGAGAGTGATGGTTTTGTTCCACATACTGGAAAACTGACACTGCTGGCCTGGCTAATTGACTCTGGAACTGTGCAACCAAGCCAAAAGGTGAGGTATATGAATCGTAGACGGACCAAAGTAATGCTAGAAGGCTGGATTACAAAAGATGGTATTCACTGTGGCTGCTGTAGTAAAATTCTCACTGTTTCAAAGTTTGAGATCCATGCTGGGAGTAAATTACGCCAGCCATTCCAAAATATATATCTTGATTCTGGCAATTCCCTCCTGGAGTGTCAGATTGATGCGTGGAATAGACAGGACTCTATTGAGCGCATCAGTTTTCACTCTGTAGACATTGATGGTGATGACCCAAATGATGATACCTGTGGCCTCTGTGGGGATGGTGGGGACCTGATCTGCTGTGATGGTTGTCCATCAACATTTCATCAGAGCTGCCTGGATATAAAGGTATGTATTTTTATCTTTATTTGTTACTTTATGTTTATCGTCCGTTCGTCCAAGCTGTGTGCTTGTATTAATTCTAGCTATGCTCTGTACTGATTCATAGAAGGTCAATGTGTGACTATCTTAAAGTTTGTATCTTTCCTTTTTGTATCATTTGTTGTTCTCTTTTAACATAAGTAGGTATTTGAAAGAGATTTTTGCATATATAATCTCAATAACGTTAACAATCTTCTTATACTAAAAGAAAGACATACTGAAAATGCATGTGAATTCTTTGGTTAGTGAGTAGATTAGTATTCTGCAATGGAGATTAGAGACTACCATGAGTTTCCTTCCCTAGTTGAACTGAAGCTGGATCTTTGTTTGAGATTCATTTGCTTGCCCAACAACAATGAGCTTGGGCTAAGCATGGAATTGAGGTTAATGTTGAGGGTAATGACCTGCAAATCATGCTGTTAATTTTGTTTTTGGATCTCAAAAACTAAGTTTGAGATGCTTTTGGTTAGAAGAATGTTGAGACTTTGTAGATGCTATGAAAATTGTTGGCCTGTGATGATTTGTGAAGCTTGTTATCCCATATGAAGTGTTTAGATAAGAGGAAACATTCTTAACGTTTTCAGGTCCATTCTTCTTGGCTTGATACTGTTTCAGAAGGGCAAGGAATCGAGTTAAATAGACCAACTTACTTTTAAGCTATCTTGTAGTTAAATAGTTGTGTTTTATTCCCTGGACATCCTTTAGGAACTCACTGTTTTGTTCCATTGCAGATGCTTCCCCCAGGTGACTGGCATTGCCCAAATTGTACTTGCAAATTTTGTGGGGTAGCCAGTGAGAATATTAGTCAGGGAGATGAGTTGGCCTGTTCACTGCTACTTACGTGTGTGATGTGTGCAAAAACATGTATCTTCTATGTCTTTCCAATTTCATCTAATCGAATTCCTTTCCGTCCTTGTTATCTATATTCTGATTGAAAATGAAAAATTTCTCTTCCCCATAGATCACAAGTCATGCGTGGAGGAGATGGATGCCTTGTCTCTTGAGGCTGATAGTTTTTGTGGCAAGAAATGTCGAGAGGTATACTAGTTTTCTTTAGGATTCCATGAGTTTAATGCATCCAATTTTCTTTCTATTTTGTGGGTATTTAAAGGTTTTTGGAAAGTAAATTACCCCTACATGTTTTCAATATTTGTGGTTCACTATTCATTTTTTGTGATAACTGCAATGACATTGCTTACTGGTAACTAACATTATAAATCTTTCTAGTTCTCCTTTTTTCAACTTTCAGTTCTCCGTATATCATTTCTATTTTTAACTCCTGATATTCACACTCCATCATCATTAAATATACCTGGCTTGATTGAGTTCAACATTCTGTACAGTTATGGCGCTATCTGAGTTTACCTGGAATTTGTTATTGCTTCCTTCTGTCCCTTTGATTTGATTACCAAGTTATGAGTAATCGTATTGACCTATACATTTCTGCTTTATAGCTCTTTGAGCAATTGCAGAGGTATCTTGGGGTCAAACATGAACTTGAAGCAGGATTTTCATGGTCTCTTATTCATAGAACAGATTCAGAATTGGATGAATCTCTGCCAGGACTTCCTCAGAGGGTAGAGTGCAATTCAAAGCTTGCTGTTGCTTTGTCTGTTATGGATGAATGCTTTTTGCCGATTGTGGACAGGAGGAGCGGAATCAATCTTATACACAATGTTCTTTATAACACTGGGTAAGTATTCTGCTATTTTGTGATTGCATACACGTTTTTTAGAAATTGATCTGGACCTTTAGAATAGCATCAGTAACATGCATTATAGCCTTACAGGTGCTATTATAGATCAATCAAATGTGTTTAGGTCCTTACTGTGAACTTAGAACAATAAATTTTCTAAACATTGTTTTCAAGGGTTAGTATTGTTACATCTCCTATATAGGAAGTTAGAATTCTCATTACTCTTTAGGAATGTTAATGAGTACTATATTGGATGTTACTGATAACGTGGATTTTTCTTCTATTATAAAAATATGGGCTGAAACCCAATTGGGGATTAGGCCATTCTACTTATTTCTTTTAATGTTTCATGCTTTGCAATTTGGTAATTGAGTTTAACAATGTTAAACTTATACTTTTTGTGCATCCATTCGTTCTTGAGATAGATTTGTGTACTCAGTTTTCAATCTGTTCTTAAATGGAGTTATCTGGCTGTTGCCATGTTATACTTTTATGGATATGGTTACTGGAAAGAAATTTTTATTTCATTCCTTATTTTAAACCAAACTTTACTTCTTTTATATGCTTTCAACATAAAATCATTCCGAAGTCGTGGTCAGGTTTTGTTAATTTGATTTCCAAATTTCTGACTTGGTGCATTTTGTTGTATGAGTCAAAATTTTCTGCTTTGTCTTCTATTAATGTTGATATTTTCATCGGGTCAGGTCAAACTTCAACAGGCTTAACTACTCTGGTTTCTATACTGCGATCTTAGAAAAGGGTGACGAAATAATTTCTGCGGCATCCATCAGGTATTGGATTTTTAGTAACTTGTTTACTTTTAAATTGCAACAATTTGGCTGTTGAAAGAAAAAGTTATTGAGCTTTAGTTAATAAATGGACTATATGAAGCTCTCAATATATGTCAATTTTTGTTGTTAATTATAATCCTAGGGTTCATTCAATACCTGGAAATGTAGTTCTTTGACATTGGAACGAGACAGAGTCACACAGAAGAGTTGCAAATCTTGAACCGTGGAAATTCTTTACTTGCATGAATCCTTTTGGTTAACTTTGTGTTTTCTTTTCTTCTATCTACTAGATATGATCACCCCACCTACTTGCAGTGCAGTTAGAATTTTCCTAGTATGTCCATTCTGGTGATTTTGATCTTTTCTGCCCATGATTTTCCAGGTTTCATTGCACCCGGTTGGCAGAAATGCCATTTATTGGAACTCGACATACATATAGGCGCCAAGGAATGTGCCGTCGACTTTTTTACGCCCTGGAAATGGTGAGTAATAGGAACTAAACATTTTTGCATGTGGAAGTTGTTAATATGTGGGTCCAAAGTTATATCTGCTTCAAGTTGGATACTTTTTCTACTATATTATTGACACTTCCTCGTCTGGTTAGGCACTTTGCTCTATGAAAGTTGAGAAGTTGATCATCCCTGCAATTTCTGAGCTTACAAAAACTTGGACGGAAGTTTTTGGTTTCACTACTCTGGATGAGTCTCTTAAGCACGAGTTGAAGTCTATTAATATGCTGGTGTTCCCTGGTATAGATATGTTGCAGAAGCAGCTTTTGGGGCAAGAAAAATTTGCCAGAAACTTAAAGACTAGCAAAGGTTTTAACCCAATGCATTTTGTTGGCTTTGAATTTGACTTCAATTTTGCACTTATTCTTTAAAATATTTTTAATAAACTTGACGATTTTTCAGCTGTTGTAAGAAATGTGGAATATGATGGCAATACACATTGTACACGTATGTCCTTTAAAATATTTAATTGGATTTACAATTTTTTCGGCAGGTGTAAGAAAAGTAGAATCTGATGGCAGTAAACATTGTGCTCCAGAGGTGGCAAGTAAATCTGATATTGGCTCCTCCAGTGGACCTGAACTCAAGTGTAGTAATGGTGGTTCAGAGCATGACAGTGAGACAGATGATGTAGCTACTGCTAATTCTGATTCCCAATGTCGAGATAATCCCTCAAATGATGCCTCTATGATGAGTAAATTTTTAGGTGCATCTCAGGGAGTTAGAAGCTCAGTGTCACTTGAAGATGATAAAGGCTCAGATATTGAATCAAGTGTTAAGCTAGATGAATCTTCGCTAGACATGAAAAAATTGCCTGACCCTGATGGAAGTAATGGCACACAAGGAATGAATAACAAGACAGGTGCTGAATCTACCGTTCTAAACAATACCGAATCTTGTTTTCAAGGTGATGCCACTGCTGTAAATACTGAAGCACATTCTGGAGCACTTTCTTTAGGTGGTAGCTTGTTAATGAATAACATCTTAGATGCTTCTCATGAACTTAAAAAGCCAGTTGCACCTGTGGGTATGAGATGTTCGCGTGATGGATTATCTGAGTGCAACAATGATAACTTAGACGGAAGTTGTTATGTAAAAAAGGTCGTGGCTTGTGAAAGGGGAGTTGTTGATGATGCTCAGGCTGGAAAAAATCAATCTGATTGGGACAAAGATGAAATTTCAACTGTTGATACTCAATCAAAGGATGACTTTTCCAGATTATGTTCCAAGGATGCAAGTCATAATGCAGAAGAGGTGGAAGCTAAGGCTGCATTGGATTTGGCTGATGCAAATAATGGTAATGCGTGTACATTTAGTGATTGTAGGAAAACCGATGGGGAAATTGCGGATGTTGTTTGTGCTCAACCGCTGCCTTCTGAGGAGGATCCTCTTGCACAATCTCCTGCATATGAGATGTGAAATTCCAATTTCCTTTGATGCTCAGTGAATTTGAAACTATGCTCAGTGCTGTTTAAACCTCAGCCAAATTATAAGTTGTTCGTGCGAAAGAGTATTAGATTAACTGAAGCAATCAATACTCAACACGACCTCTGGACTGGGTATTTCCAAGTCTACATGATTGCAGCACTATCCATCTTGGATAGCAGCATGATTGACACTGGTGCAAAATTTATGATTTTCATGGTTATTAGGGTAAGGAGTTTTAAAAGTGGGTTCTATATGGAGATGATTTGAGGCCAAACGAGAACCAAGTTAGGGAAGCTGCTGTTGCGTGGCCTATTTTTCTGGAGGTTGGTGGGCAGGTCTTTTATTGCAAGACGTTTGTCAGACTTTCTCCAACCATTCAGCATGTACATATCCGACTCTACGGAATTTTAACTTCATATATATAGTTTCTGCAAGTCCAGAAAGTCTGTACTCTTCCAATTTTTAGGTGGCAACATCTCTTTATTCTACGATGTCAGTTGTTGAACATGGTTGACAAATTTTGAACTGAAATTTCAAATAACAATTCTTGGTTTTTAGTTGTTGCACTTCCCCATGCGATATGATTTAACTTAAATTCCCTGTTAGCAGTTTCAAGTTTTGGAGAAAAAACTCTGTTCTCTCTTGTAGGATCATAGATTACTATGGTCGTACGGTGATCTGATTAAACTATGAGTTTCCTACAATTAGGTGCTTCTGGTCTCAATGTATCTGGAGGTTAGTTGGTCGTGGCAGGCACGTTCATGAAACGTGGAAGCCTGTATGTGTGAGACAATTGGTTAGACAAAGTTTGATAAGGTTTGTGCGTTGTTATCCCTCTGGATTGGATTCCCTGCAAGTACATAAAAACTGTTGGATTCTCAAGATGGCAGGAGCACTGGATAAGTACACAGGTTTAATTCCTTACCTTTATGATGTTGTTCGTCGAGTTAAGCGCGGGTCAGGCTTTCGAAGGCTTGACGTAGAAATGGATGGTATGTCTGATCAACCAAGGGTTCGAATTATGGGGAATGTTCTCTTCAGCGGCGGGAGGGTCTAAAACTATGCCCACTTGCAACAACTACTTGTGTTTGTTATCATAAAAGCGTGGATTTGTATTACTATCCTCTGTTGTTTTTTACCTTGGATTTTGGATATATGTAATAGTTCGTTTTAATCAATAATCGAAGTTTACTTCTGATTTTTTTTTTTTTGATTACAAAGGAAGCAAAATACACAAAATTAACTCAAAGCTCTAGAATACAATGCTCTCATCTCGGTGCAGTAGTTCCAGGACTTCCACCGTAGAAAATGCAAACTTGGGCTCAGAAAAAAAGCTCTAGCCGCTAGGTGGTCAGTGCACTGATTCTCTTCACGATAGGTATGCTGAAATTGGACTTCTCATGCTTAGTTGAAGAGACCTCTGATATTTAACATTAAAAAATTGTCCTCAGTCAGAACTATTTGAAAAGACGAGAGGATATTAATGACCTCGAAAGAGTCGGTTTCAACAACTCGTCGATAACTCATTCTCAGGCCAACTTAAGTTCTGAATAAATGTTCCAGAGTTCGACAGTTAAAGGCGAACCTTGTCCTGTATTCTACCTAAACCCTCTACACCACTTTTCCTAACAATCTCTAATTAAACTTCTGATAGTAGCCTTATTAGACCCTGTTATACTGCTCCATTCAAATTGACTTTCACCCAACCTTCTTCCGGTTTAGCTCAGTTTACGAAACTATTCACCTGTAATTTCTGAGTCAGAAATACGTAGTTTTTTATTTTTTATTGTAGTTTTTAGTTTTGATTAATTTTTAATGTTAATATATTTATATATTTATTACTAATAATAATTAGAATAGATAAAGTTTAATGACACTATTAAATAATATATATTAATTAAATTATTAGAAAATAAATATAATAAAAAACCACTTTAATGATTTTCTTAAATTTTAAAAAATAAAAAACTAGAATTTTAAGCAGATAAAAATTTTCTCAATTAAAAATTAAAAATTAAAAATTAAAAACTAAAATAATGAAACAAACAAACCTAAAAGAATAATCAAATTAGGATAATATAAAACAGTAATTATTCATTTAATGCAGTGGCCCTTGTGAATGAAACGGTGGCGTTTTGCTGTTTTGAATTCTTAACTTGGCATCAACATAAAAGTAGTATTCGTCAATCGGTTAAGTTTATGCAAGCAAATGGAGTTTGCAGCCGCCACACGTGTGTCGTCGTCGCCACCGCTCAGGCTCTCTCCCTCTGGACCCGTACCCGTACCCGTACCCGCCCTGAACTCTATCCGCTTCCCAATCTCCTCTTCACCTACCATCAAAATGGACTGTCAAGCCCCTCGCGCTGTTCCAATCCAAGACAACGGCCGCTGGACGCCGGCGGCCAACTCCGGTAACGTATTCTCCTCTGCTTAACCTTAATTTTTGGAGACGATGCAATAACTGTAATTGAGTTTGTTTAGGTGGGATTCGAGTTGGAGAAGTGAAGAGAGTGACGAAGGAGACAAATGTGTCGGTTAAGATTAACTTGGACGGGACTGGAGTTGCTGATTCTAGTACTGGGATTCCGTTTCTCGACCACATGTTAGATGTTAGTTGACTATCTTACTGAATACTAACCTAAAAATCGAAGCTTTGTGTTTCACTTTTGATAATCGAAGCTTTGTGTTTCACTTTTGATTATTGATTGGTTTTTTTATACGGCTGGTTTGTCTAAATCTTGTAGCAACTTGCTTCGCATGGTCTGTTTGATGTGCATGTAAAGGCCACAGGTGATGTTCACATAGATGATCACCATACCAATGAAGACGTTGCTCTTGCTATTGGAACAGTTAGTCTACCGACTCCTTTCTTGCTCATTTCTATTTCTCTCTCTCTTTTTGGTTTGATAATAAATTTTCTTTGCGTTGTCTATTAGGCTTTATTGCAGGCGCTTGGCGATAGGAAAGGGATTAATAGATTTGGTGACTTCTCGGCTCCTCTTGATGAGGCATTGGTTCATGTTGTATTGGTATGTTTTATGCTTTAATTTCCTACAAAATTAAGATTAAAAGTTCTCTTTTTTAAGATTCTTGTAGATAATTGAATATAATGATTCGTGGTCCACTGCTGAATCTTACCATAGACTCGTTTAATGGCTGCTCAAGTTGGCAATTTCTAGCAAGTTTATTAGGTTTTATTAGGTGCCAGCATTGACTCTCCAAAACCCTGATTGAATCAGTTTTTGTTGTCAGGATAGTGACTACGCTGATATCTAAGTTTTGGTTCTGATGGGGAATGCATTAAGGTGTCTGAGATTAAAAAATCCCACTTGCCATGGAAGTTGAACCGACCTGCTATTTTCTGAAAATGGATTTGTATATAACCGAACTGTTTTCTGCACTTCAGCTAGTGGACTTCTTCCTATTACATAATGTCACTAAACTTTCTTCTCTAAAGTTATGCTGTGATTTAACTAAGTGATTTTTTCATTTCAGGATTTGTCCGGCCGGCCTCATTTAAGCTGTGATTTGCAAATTCCTACTGAGAGAGTTGGAACATATGACACTCAGGTGCCTACCTATCACTATCTTTATTTGCTACTTTAGTAATCATCAGTCAAAAATCTTTCCTATGGAGAGTAAAGTATGGCACTCAAGTTCTTACAAATATTTTCATTTATTACTTAACTAAAAAATGAAATATAAATAGACTTTTATAAGGAGAATAAAATGCTATGGATCATGAGTGATGGAATTGTAACTGGATCAAAAAAATTTGAGTATTGCCTTCCCACATTTATTACTTTCTCTGTTTTCCATTCCCATAACTTTTGGTTGTTGACATTAACTTATAAATATAGTTTGTGAGTGAATTTTTCATTGTTATTTGCAGCTGGTGGAGCATTTTTTCCAGTCTTTGGTGAATACTTCTGGCATGACACTTCATATTCGCCAGGTAACACCATCGAAATTCTCCTTCAATTTTAGTGAAAGTGAAATGGAAAATATGTAAATACCCTCTATGATTGAAATGTGGTCATTGTTTATTATAATTTCCTTTGATCTGCCCTTCTTATGCTTGTCCTTCTGAAACTGCAAAATATATGCATAGTAATTTCTTTCTTATTATTCTGCACCTCCATTTGCTGAGGATTTTCTTGATCATAATTCCTTTTTGTGCATTAATGTTATGTATTTAATGTACTAATTGAAAGAGTTGTTTTATCATAGCTTGCTGGCAGAAATTCTCATCATATAATTGAGGCAACCTTCAAAGCTTTTGCCAGGGCTCTTCGCCAAGCAACAGAACATGACAAACGCCGCCTTGGGACTGTGCCAAGGTTGGATAACTTCTCTGAAATGTAACTGCTTTTGTGTTGACTTCACATGCTTTTGTCATCAACATTCTTTATTCTTAAGCCATTAGTAAATCATTATTACTGTTGGACAGGAAGTAGTGTTCTCCTGGTTTTAAGAATGTTTGCTTGGTTTCGAGTGTCTTGCTTTTGACGTCTGTTTTAATAATGT
>JANZLD010606408.1:0-12132 GCA_026413575.1 Erythroxylum carthagenense
TAGTGTGTGGGTCGCGTGCAAACTTGAAGTACCCGGGGACCCAAGCCTGGTGAGTACGCAAAACACGGACCCAACATAAAAAAAGGTGTCTTTTAATGTTGGGCCCGTGTTTTGCGTACCATGGCGAAGAGGCCATGCGTACTTCTAGGTTGCACGTGACCGCAACACTAATCGGTATTGTCCGCTTTAGTACTCGAACTCAAGAACTCAAGGTTTTGTTGCAATCTAGCAGGCTCAATGGTAAGAGGTGTGCTGCTAGAAAGCAACAAAACCTTGAGGTCAGGGGTTCGAATCCTGACCAAAAAGGACAATACCAATTAGTGTTGGGTCGCGTGCAAACTTGAAGTACCCGGGGACCCAAGCCCGGTGAGTACGCAAAACACGGACCCAACATTAAAAGGTGCCTTTTAATGTTGGGCCCGTCTTTTGCGTACCGTGACGAAGAGGCCACGCGTACTTCAAGGTTGCACGCGACCACAAAACTAATCGGTATTGTTCGCTTTGGCCAGGGTTCGACCCCCTGACCTCACGATTTTGTTGCAATCTAGCAACACGCCTCTTACCATTGAGCCAATCCGGTCTCGAGATCGGGTCCCAACAATACACGTGGAAATATCTTGTTTAACATATTTTGTCCAAGTCTACCTCTAGATCACTCAGTTTCTTAGGGTGATAAATGTTGACTGATTATGAATAGAAGCTTTGAATGTTGAGTTATTGCTTTAGGTTTTAAAAGTTATTCATATTTGCTTATGGTTATCTATTCTTAGGAAATATGGAAAATGAATAAAAGTTTTGCTTTGTGATTTTGATTTTGACGATTTGCCTAAGGATGATCAAAGGCTATGGGGGAACCTGATATGTGCTTAAATTTTGATTCATTTGATATGCTACAATTAGTGATTAATGCCTTAAAAATGCTTAAGAAACTCACTTTAACTCATATTTAACTATAGGTACATTTTGGAAGTAAAGGAGCCAAAGTGACCCGAAAGGATATTCATTGAAGTTATCTTCTCAATGTCCATAATCTATTGATTCATGGAAAAAGAACAAGACGAGGATTGAAAGAAAAGACAAAGAATTTCAAGTGAAGTCTCATGCTTATACCCAACCAGCTGCTTCTCACACCATCGTCCATGCATGCACACGATAACTCCCATGCAAGATGACCAACTGCTTATCATGGTAAAGCCATCTTCCAACTAATCCTCACCATTTCTCATGCTTCCATCCAGTTGCCCCTTTAATCCACCAACATTTAATGTATAAGAAGACAAAGGTAGATGGATGTAGTTGGAATCAAGAAATGAAAATGGATGTAAAGGGTTGGAATGCTTCTCACGCCCATGAGAAGCTTCTCGTGGACTTGTTAAGTCACACCTGTGAGGCGTTCTCACACCTATGAGAGGCAATTCATGGGGGTGAGAAGACCAGTTGTCCCTTTTTACGGCCAGATGTCCTAATTTTTTAAACCTATTTTTTACTACATAAGGAAAGAGTGTGACGGCATAAAAAAGGAGGTCTCTTCGTTGTTTTCATCATTTTCGGCTCCGACAATGGCAATGGAGGTTAAAGTCGATGGTGAGAGCTTAAGGATGGAGGGCTAAGCTTCCCAGCTGGTTCAATGGCGATGTCAACGTTGAGTCATGGTTAAGCCATTTTTTCATATTAACACACAATTTCTGCTCGGATTGTCATATTGTCTACGTTGACTTGATCGGGTTTTAGGATGGATGATCTCAATACATTATCTTGATTGTTGTATTTTAAACCTATCTCTATAACATTGATTGAAATCCATAATCGTTACTTTTAATGCTTGTTAATAGCATTTAATGATCTCGTATCATTAGGAACAATATAACTTAGGTTAGATAAACTGAGCGTATGAGGTTGTTAATTATATTGATTGTTTTCCACTTCTTAATGTGGTTTCCAAATTAAATCTAGAGATTGTATCATAAGTTATTCGGTAATTAGGTTTAATTAATGATCGTGTCTTGATTAAACACAACCTAAGAGAAAACTGAGATTAGTATAGCATTCTATAAGTCTTAGATCGATAGTCAAAAGAGAGCTGTAAAGACATTAGGATGATGAAATATGCTTGATCATGTTTAGGTCCATATCGAACATAGAACTGGACCCTAACCATATTCGAAACTTTAATCATTTCTAACTACTTTCTTTAATTTGTTTTCAATAGTATAATTTGATTTTATTTTCTAAATTAACTAAAATCCAAACCCCCTTTTTGTTATATTTTCCTACCATCAATTAATTTTATTACAGAAATTAACAAAACATTCTTTTTTCATTCGATCCTGACTCACCCTAACTATAAAATTTAATGTGCAAAGCCAGGTAAATTTTGCAGCATACTCAACACGTGCTATGTAACATCCTGTTACCCATGTTATGGCTAGAATAGAAAATATGAGAGATGAATGAAAGATTAGAAATTGCATTCCATGTTCATGCATAATATGACATGCACATACATGTGAATAGTGAAGTTTTGCATATGAAAATGAATGTTCATGCATCCATTGACATTCTGGGTACAATTGTTTATAAATGTGATTGTTATTGAGAATTTTGGTTTGTATGTGTTGAAAATTGATTTGGAAAGTGAAATGGTTGATTTAGAAATTTTGGAGAATTTTATGAAATTTTCTAAAATTTGGGAAAATTTTTGGATTAGGAAAAATGTCAAGTGGCAAGATAAATGATAAATGGTAGTAGAATTTACTATCAAATGGCAATGGAAATTTTGATAAATGGTTTAAGGAATTATTGACAAGTGTCATTGAAAATTGGGAGGTAATTGGAGTAAAAATTGGAGATAAATAGACTAGTTTAATAAAAGACCTAGGAGAGGCTATAAAAAGAGGACATGTGACAAGTGTCACTTGCCACACCTTATGTCTTAACCCACAAAAGTGTTAAGAAATAAAGACCATCTCATTTCTTTTAATTGTCTTCCACCTTTCTCACTTACTCTCATCTCTTGTAATTTCTCTACTCATCTTCTTCATCTACAACATTCTCATCTTAGCTCACCAATGTTGGAGCTTGTTCTTGCCTCCATTTACCACCATCACTTTGCTATCATCTTCTTCTTCTTCACTTTGTGATTTAAGAGCCCAACCCTACCACCTTTAGAAGATGAAGAACGTGGGATGCTTGGGAGCTAGGGTTGAGTAAGATTTTGAAGAGTTTGGAGCTACACCAAGTAAGTTATGCTTTAAATATCACGGGTATGGTTAATTTAAGCTAGATTGATGAGTAAATTGAAAATTGATGACTTGGTTATGCAAGGTTTATGTATGTGTCGTGGGTGATGAAAAGATTAATGTACATGTCTTGTTTTAGATATGTAGGATGGTTAATAATTCATGAAATGGGATAAAGATGTTTTGAAGTTAAATGATCGTCAAAGTGGTGTTTGGATGAATGTAGAAAATTATTTATGAATAGGTAAATATATATATGCTCTAATTTTGGTTAATGATCAATTATAGATCATGATTTGTTTTTAAGTGATTTACTAAGTTGAATTGGGTAGAGAATGATGAGGAAACGAAATGGAAGAGATAATCTAAGTATAAGATGAGTTAGATGTAAATGTTGAAAGTTTGAAAATTTGGAAAATGTTAGCAGAAAAAATTTCCACTGATATACTTCTGTGTTTTAGCCATAATTTATTCTGTAGTTATCCAAATGAGTTGATTCTTAATTTGTATTAAGCTAGAGACATATGGATACCTTTCTTATGAAGACATCGAATTTAAATTTTATTTTTAAGAGTCTCAAATTTTGATGCGAAAATGAGAATTGGGCGCAGCAAAAGTTGTGAATGAATTGAAACATCCCATCACCGATGGGAAGGGTAGAATAGTAATTCGGAGTGGTTAGTGGTTAATGAGTGCTTAGAATCGCCATTATATGTTCATACACATATACGTGTATAGTAAATTTTGCACATGAAAATGACTATACATGCATTCATGACAGTTCCCGGTATATTTGTTAATAAATGTGAGTGTTATGAAAAATATGATTTATGTGCTTAAAAATTTGAGTTGGAGAGGGTCATTGTGGTTTTTGAATTTTTGGAAAATTTTAGAAATTTTTTCTGAAATTTCAGGTAATTTCTGGACTAGGAAAAATGCCAAGTGGCAGAATAATGGTTTACCGGTAGTAGAAATTACTGTTCAATGGCACTGGAAATTTAGGTAAATGATTTTAAGGATTTATTAATTTGAGCCATTGGAAATTTGGGGATAAATTGGTGTAGAAATTGAAATTTGTTGGAAAGAGCTTAAGAATGTGACATGTGGCAAGTGACACTTGTCACTTGCCTAACATGCCACCATGTTAGTAATTGTTTAATAAAACCACCTTTTTGCTTTATGCTTTCTCGATTCTTCTTCTTTGAAAAGGAGTTTTGGTGATTTAAGTTAGAATCCTCCATCAATTCTCGCAGCTCTCTTCTTCCTTGCTTCTTCTTGCAAGTTTGACCATCTTTTACACCCTTTTACGGTGAATTGCTATGCATGATTGCTATTCTTATGAATAGTTTTTATTAGATCTTAGTGAGAATTGAGTTCTTTTAGACAAATCATACAAATATAACTTGTGTGCTAAGAGATTAGTGTCTAAGTTTTATTCCTAAAAAGTTATACGGTTCATCTCTATTTCATTTATATTCAAATTGAGAGATTTGCATTACAATAAAACAAAGTAGATAATTTAAGCTTGAGAGAGAATAGATACTTCTTAAGAAACTTGGGTGGTAGAATAATAGAATTCAGATGTATTTAGCAGGTATTGAAACAATCTTTAGAGCTTTTAATTTTGTCAATTCGTGAAAAACAATTCCATTTTTTTACAGATTAGTTTTGTCCTGGTGATTTCAACATCAATGATTTATTTAAATCCTTCTCATTTTTTAAATATTTTATTATTAACTTAAACAATCTGGAAAGAATTTAATTGGTGCTTAGTATAGATCCTCGAGGGAATGATAATTGTACTACAATAACCCGCACTCTTGCAATTGGGATTCGAGTGCATTACTATTTTATAACTCATCAAGTTTTTGGCATTGTTGTTAGGGATTTATTTAACATAATTTTTAATTTAATTATAGGTTGATTTAAGTACTTCGTTTATTTGCAGGTGTATGTCCGGGAGAAAAAAAGAAAAATCATACTAAACCTTTGGTCAAATTTTACAACGAAGTTACTCTCTTAGAGACAGCTTTACGCCAAGATGCTAAAGGCACATGTGCGATTGAAGCTAAACTTCTAAAGAATATCATGGCAAAGGAGCAAAGAACATTGATGGATGTAGTTAGGTCTAGAATTTGGCCAAATCAACAAAGCATGATAAGACTTGCTATGACAACAAATAATTTCGAGATTAAACCAACTCTGTTGCAAATTTTACAAGTGACAGTGCAGTTTTATGGATTAGCTAATAAAGATCCAAATACCCATATCACAAATTTACTGGAAATTTGTGACACGTTCAAGTATAATGGAGTAATAGATGACGCAATTCGATTACAGTTATTTCCATTCACTCTAAAAGATAAAGCTAAGGTATGGCTAAATTCTATTCCATCAGGGTCTATTACTACATGTCCAAGTATTTCCCGTTAGCCAAAACAACCAAGACCATTAAGGAAATTACCAACTTCTAGCAACATGATGGTGAAACCCTATATGAGGCGTGGGAAAGGTTCAAAGAGTTACAACGAAGTTTTCCTCACCACAATTTACCTAGGGAATTATTGTTACACACTTTTTACAATGGAGTTAACACCACTACTTGTGGTACAATTGATGCAACGGCAGAAGGATCTTTGATGAAGAAGACAATTGACGCGACCTATGATTTACTGGAAGAAATGGCAGCTACTAATGCATTATAGGCATTAGAAAGATCTCGATCAGTGATAAAAGAGCAAAAGGGGGTTTTGTCTTTAGTTCCAGTGACTGCATTATAGGCTGAAGTTGCGAACCTTGCAAAACATATTAGTAGTCTCACTTCAAGCTCTTCAGTGGCAGTAGTTCAAAGTGTATGTGAATTATGCAATCAGCAGGGACATTCCACCAATGAGTGCCTAACAGTTGGTATGACTGAGCAAGTCAATTTTTTAGGGAATAATTGTTTAGGGAATAATCCATATTTGAATACTTACAATCCTGGGTGGCGGAATCATCCCAACTTTTCATGAAGTAACAATAACAACACAGTGGGAGAGCAAAGACAGCTTCAGCCTAGGAATCCATTGGAGGATAAAATGGAGAAATTTATGGAGATGATTGGAACTAAGTTGAATCAACAAGATGAATCACAACAGAAGTTAGAAGTGAAGGTTGATCAAACAGTGAAAAATCACTCTTCATCAATTCACAATTTAGAGGTCCAAGTGGGACAATTGGCAACTACTCTTGCTCAACGGAACCTTAGAGGTTTCCTAAGTACTATAGAACCAAATCCAAAGGAATCTCTAAAAGCTATACAACTAAGGAGTGGTAAAGAGCTGGAAAATTAGGGAAAGAACAAAGGTCACGATCGTGAGAACCTTGTTGATGATAAGCGGAGAGGAATGCAAAGCTTCTATTGCGATAGCTCGCGATCACAACCTGGGAGTTAAGTTGGAATGAGAGAAATCTAGTCTCAGGTGCGATCGCAACAAGAGAAGGTGCGATCATGAGCACCATAATTTAGGTAAAAATAAGCAAGCTGAAGTAGGTAAGTTTGTACCACCTGTTCCTTTTCCTCAACGACTTAAAAACACCAGGATGATAGTCAGTTTGCTTCATTTCTTAAAAAATTAAAAAAATTACAGATTAATCTTTCTTTTGTAGAGGCATTGGAACATATGCCCAAGCATGCTAAATTTCTGAAAGATATCCTGACTCATAAGAGATCACTTATTGCTAATGAAACTATGCAGCTTCCAGAAAAATGTAGTTCAATTATTTCTAACACTATTCCTTCAAAACTACAAGATCCTGGTAGTTTCACAATTCCTTGTGTAGTTAGTGATATACATTTTAATGAATGTTTATGTGATTTAGGTGTAAGTGTAAACTTGATGCCTCATTCAGTTTTTCAAAAATTAGGTCTTTGAGAGGTTAAACCAAAGTCGATAGTGCTGCAATTAGGGAATCAATCGATTAAGAGGCCATTTGGGACTCTGGAAGATGTGCTTGTTAAAGTGGACAAGTTTACAATTCCAATGGATTTCATGGTTTTGGATTTCGAGGTTGATTCAGAAAGCCCATTGATATTGGGTCGTCCATTCCTCTACACTGGTAAAGCTTTAGTAGACGTCTATGGAGGAAAACTTATATTGCGCATTGGTGAGGAGAAAGTGGAGTTTTGTATGAGGACGGCTATGAAACACCCCATAGATAATGAGGTTTGTATGAAGGTTGATGTTGTGGATGAATGTGTGTTGAGTATGGAAGAAAGTAAGGAGAAAGAAGTATCTTGTGATCCAAATGTAGAGTTTATTAGTGAAAGTAAGGGTTAACAAAAAAGAGTAGAGAAGTTGCTACAAGAAATAAATCTAGCTCCACCGTCCATTGTGCATCCACCAATTTTAGAGTTGAAACCATTGCCTAGTCATCTAAAGTATGCATTTCTAAGTGAGGGGGAAACCCTACCTATTATTGTTTCCAATAATTGACAAAAGAACAGGAACAATGGTTGGTAGAGTTAGTGAGGAAGCGAGTGGGTGGCAGATTTCTAATATAAGAGGAATTAGCCCCAACGTAGTGATGCACACGATTTACTTGGAGGAAGGAAGCAAGTTTGTGAGCGAACGACAGAGACGATTAAATCCAAACATAAATGAAGTCGTAAAGAAGGAGATCATTAAATTACTAGATGCAGGCATTATCCATCTTATTTCGGATAATGAGTGGGTAAGTCGATTCAGTGTGTGCCGAAAAAAGGAGATATGACTATTATCATAAATGAGGAAGGTGAGGTTATTCCCACAAGGACAATAATGGGGTGGAAAGTGTGCATTGATTTCAGGAAGCTGAATTATGCTATGCAAAAAGATCATTTCTCGTTACAATTTGTTGATTAAATGGTGGAGAAAGTATCAGGTCATGTTTTTTATTGTTTCTTAGATGGATATTCAGGTTATAATCAAATTTTTATCTATCCTTAGGATCAAGAGAAGACCACATTCACATGCCCTTATAGAACTTTTGCATATAGAAGAATGCCTTTCGGGTTGTGTAACGCTCCAGCAACATTTCAGTGGTGTATGACAGCAATTTTTGCTGATTTAGTAGAGGATTTTATGAAAATATTTATGGATGATTTTTCAGTGTTTGGTGATTCGTTTGATGCATGTTTGTAGAATTTAGGGAAGGTGTTTGTGCGATGTGAATAATCAAGTTTAGTTCATAACTGGGAGAAATGTCACTTTATGGTAAGGGAGGGCATAGTACTTGGACATAAAATTTCCAACAGGAGAATTGAAGTTGATAGGCTAAGATCGATGTGATAGCAAAGTTACCACCTCCTATAAATGTGAAAGGAGCTTGATCATTCTTAGGACACGTCGAGTTCTACAGAAGATTTATTCAAGATTTTTCCAGAATTGCTCGACCCTTAACTAATTTACTTGTGAAAGACGTGCCATTTGATTTTAATGTTGAGTGTATGCAGGATTTTAACACCCTAAAGGTGGCTCTCACTATTGCACCAGTGTTGGTAGCCCCTGATTGGTCATTATCATTCGAGGTGATGGGTGATGCAAGTGATCATGCTGTAGGATGTGTACCAAGACAGTGGAGGGATAGGAAATTACATGCAATTTATTATGCAAGCAAAACATTATCAAAAGCCCAATTGAACTACACAATAACTGAGAAGGAGCTTTTGGCAGTGGTGTATGCATGCGAGAAATTTAGATCATACTTACTTGGAGCAAAAACAATAATCTTCTCAAATCATGCAGCACTGAGGTATTTATTTAATAAGAAAGATGCAAAGGCAAGATTAATAGTTGGGTGTTGTTATTGCAGGAATTCGAAATTGAAATTAAGGATAAAGGGGAGCCAAAATGTGGTGGTAGATCATTTATCTCAAATCTAACAAGAGAATAATCCAGACGATCAGCCAATTCGAGAAGAATTTGCGTATAAGAAAATTTTCCTATTCAGTAATTGGAAACCCCATGGTATGTTGATATAGTAAATTATGTTGTAAGCGGTATCATTCCTTCTTATTTCTCTTATTAATAACGAAAGAAGTTCTTAGTAGATATTAAGCATTACCATTGGGAAGAGCCATATTTATTTAGAATTTGAGTTGATGGATTAATTCGGAGATGTGTTCCTGAAAGTGAGATGTTGTCTGTGCTAATTCATTTTCATGATTCACTTTCTACAAGGCATTATGGTGGAAATAAAACTGCAAGTAGAATCTTGAATTGTGGATTTTATTAGCCAACGTTGAACCAAGATACGAGAAAATTTATGTAAAGATGTGACAAATGTCAAAGAATGGGAAACATCTTAAAAAGAGACGAGATGCCACAATCGAGCTTATTGGAGGTTGAGATATTTGTTGTATAGGAATCGATTTCATGGGACCGTTTCCTACTTCATATGGAAACAAATACATATTGGTGGGAGTAGATTATGTCTCTAAGTGGGTAGAAGCTAGTGCTAACTCAAGTAATGATAGAAGGGTGGTGACAAAATTCTTGAAAAGGTTGTTCGTAAGATTTAGGGTTCCACATGTTTTAATCAGCGATGGTGGTTCTCATTTCTATAACTCAAACCTCGAACTTTTGCTTAAACGATATGGTATACAGCCTAAGGTGCCAACACCCTATCATCCACAAATACAAGTGGGAAAGTGGAAGTGGTCAATAGGGAGTTAAAACGGATTTTGGAGAAAACGGTGAATAGAGCAAGGAAAGATTGGGCAATGAAGCTTGACGATGCTTTATAGGCATATCGGACAGCTCTTAAGACACCATCCCTATAGACTTGTTTACGATAAGGCATGTCATTTGCCTATGGAACTTGAACACAAAGCGTACTGGGCTATCAAAACTCTTAATATGGATGGAAAAGTGGCAGGGAATAAAAGCTTGCTACAATTGCAGGAGTTGGAGGAGTTACATTTCACGACTTATGAGAATGCCAAGTTATTCAAAGAGCTAACCAAGAGATGGCACGACTAGCATATCAAAGATGAACATTTCAAAAAAGGAGATTTTGTTTTATTATATAACTCTGGGTTAAGGTTATTACCAGGAAAGCTGCGTTCAAAATGGAGTGGGCCTTTCAAAGTCGTCACAGTTTATGGGAATGGAGCTTTGGAACTTAACAATACACGCAGTGAGAAGTTCAAGGTGAATGTACGCTTTATCTTGGAGGTCTTATTCATAGACCTAAGGAGGTAATAGCTTTTCAATTTAACCCTTGAAAGATAGGCTTCAGTCATACTAAAAGACCTTAAAATTAGCATGTTGTGTGGTAGGAGTAAATAAAATACAAGTTTGTTTGTCCGATTGATTGATTATTTGAGAAGTTGTTTTGTAGGAGACCCAAGTGGTGCAATCACAAGTCACTAGGATGCGATCATAATAGAGAAGGAATTGTGAATACCATTTGGGTGCGATCGCACCGATCGCAAGCTTCTAAGGTGCGATCGCAACAGAAGATGAATTGGGCATAACCATTCAGGCGCACATCAATAGGGTGTGATCAAAATCATGACATTACATTAAAGATACGACTAGTGCGCGATCGCAAGTTGATCGCACTACTCAAGGTAACGTTTAAAATTTAAACTCTTGCTCAGCTCCTAACCTAAATTTAAGATTCTTTAACTACCTTCACGTCTCTTTAACCTATTTAAACATGTATTGGGAGAGTTTTCTTGTGCTATTCCACTCTTCAAACCCTAGTTTCGAAAGTCTTGTGTAAAGAACAGCAAGAGAACCAGTCCCTTCAACATACACTTCAACCAAATCACCCATTGAAGAGAATGTCAAGGGGAAGGATGGTAGCATCAAAGTCTAAATGGAAGGGAAAGGTAGTTAGACAGTTGATGCCGGATCTCTCGACAGAATATTCTACCCCTTTTCCAATCTTCTCGCATGAGGAAAGGAAGAAGTATCAAAAGGTGAAAGGTAAAAAGAATTATTGTTCCAAGGTATTTTGATTGGGAGACGGTGATGCAGTTAGGTGTGAAGGACAATCTTCTAGTTATGGGCGACCAATTGGGATGGTTGCAATTTATTATAGGCGAATCAGAGATTTACGAAGTGTTAATACACGAATGCTATACAAATTTGGTAGTGGAAGGGTCAAAATTCATAAATTTGAATTTTAGGATGGGCAGTAAGGAATGGGTGATGGATGCGTCAATGTTGGAAAACTTATTTGGATTACCACAATTTGGATCGATTAACCCAACTGGTGAATTTTTCCTAGGGGATTTCTGGAGAATAATTACGAGAGGTTCATTAGAATATTTAGTTCAAAACGCACCAAACCTGCTAATTCGGGATGCTTCGTTGATCCTTTTTCACAAATTCATGATGCTATCCATTTTCAGTAGGGTAGAGAGTGATAAGGTATCATGTCAGGAGCTATATGCGTTGTGTTATGCCTCAAACAACACACCATATTGTACCTCCTTCCACCTGTTGAAAGGATTTGCGCAAATGGCACGGCCTTTAAGCACCAAGCTGGCATTGGGATACATTTTGGCGGCATTAGCTCAATCAATAGGTCTCAATCTCACAACCATGAAATGTGTTCCTGTAACACCCCACTCCCGTAAGACCCGAACCCGACATCGATGGTGATATCTAAGTCCGTGCCCTGCGAGAGTGGCGTGCTACATCACTCATTCAAAACACAGTATATTATTTTTTGAAACAAACGTACACTAACATCATATTATGCAGAAAACCATTTACAAAAACATAACTAATAAACATTGACCACGAGGGTCCTCTGATAAAAATTACACCATAATATGATCCTAATGTAACATCCCACCTCCCATAGGAGGGGTTTATTGGTAATTTGGGACGGGTTAGAAGTATTAAATTATATCTCG
>JANZLD010606483.1:0-26580 GCA_026413575.1 Erythroxylum carthagenense
GTAGTACTATTAAAAAGTAATTTAAATCTCCAAAAAATTTTAAGTAACAATTGGTTAAAAGCGTGTAAGATTCAAATTAAAATAGGCGTAATTATATTGGTTTGCTTAAATTTAAGTTATAGTAAAAGTCAAAATCAAATAAAATAATTGAATATTTAAATTTTAATATTAAACTATCTTTTTTTGAAAGAGTTTTTTCTTTCAATAACTTGACTTGGTCAAACTATGATCACTCATAGGTATTTTCTCCATTTGATATGATTTGCTTAAAAATTACATATTAAAGAATTCACATTTTTGGAAACACTAGAATATATCCATATGAATATATTTTTTCATCACCACTTTATATAGGATTAGTTTTATTGTGATGACTGTATCATATAGAAAGATCATGGTTTAGATAACATAACTTAGTAATGAGCCAAGTATATTTAATTACTTAAAGTGAGATGAGTTTTTTCTTATAGGAGCAAGTAAGAAAGAAGAACACATGATTTTATTTATAACTTAGTTTTAGTTAGTTGTATTATAAAATACTGGAGTTACAAAATCTTGAATTGTGTATATTTAACATAAAATACATAAGCAAACTAATATAATGATTAAAGAAGCAAAAGTTTGTTAATATGATTTAAACCAATAAATTGTAAAATTAAAATATTTGTGCAGCATTTTCAATAAATAAAAAAATTTATAACATGACTATGATAAAATACTAACTAATAATAATTAATTTCAATAAACTTGTTTAAAGTATTTGAATAACAAATATTTCATCTTGCTTAAAGTACTATTCATTTTGCTCCATCGATCTTCATGGCCACCTCTATGAACCAACTTGCTCTTTCTATTAACTGCATTCTACATCTTCAATACTTGCTTACTTTACTTTCCTTTCTAAGTTCTTCCTCTTCTGCTTCAGTTGATACATCTCTTTTCTTGTCCTTTCTTTCCCTCTATTACTCCTACTCAACTCCTTTAGTTCACCCTTCTTGTTTCATTTTATTTCCACTTGAACTCCCCTCATTGCATTAACCTCTTACATATACCTTCTTGTATCTAAGTTCATCTTTATCCAGTACTTACCCTCCCTCCATGGCTTCTGATCTTGTCCCACCTTTGAACTCAACCTGTCAGATAACTCATCCTTCTTCCCTCCAGCCAAAATTCTTCCCTCCTCTACATCTAATTCCCTTAGTCAACCTGCAGACATCATTGTTCCCCCATCAGAAGATCATGGCCCTAAGTCACGGGAGAATCCAAATATGAAACGAAGCTTAATTTATACCCTTCCAATGAATCTTCTGATAATAGAATTGTCTCCCCTCCTTTAGAAGTTCTTAAAGTAGGTGTTAGCAAATGGAACTACACCTGTTGGGCACCATTTCCGGAACCCAACCTCGGATCATTAACGTAACCTTAACCTATGGAAATTCCTTAAACGACACTGATTCAGCTTCTTGCTTCAATGCTTGCGAAATCATGAAACGTGATCTTCTTCATTTTTTCCTAGTAATTTTTTTCCACACTCTTTGAAAACATGAAACATGCAAGTCTTACCCTATAGGGTTAATTCGTTTAACCCCTATAAAGCATGAGCAGATTTCCTTATAAAGTTTGTTCAAAGTACTTTCATTAACCATCATCGATTCCTCATCATTCTCATAACATCTCAAGCCACGAAGGGCAAACTCACACAGTAAAATCACAAGAATCACTATTACCTTCTTCAAATGGTATGTGTCCACACCAAGCCAAACATCAACAAAAGTATCCGTCTCACTTACTTTCGAATAGATTTTGGAACACCTAAAAAAGGAATTTCAAATGGACTTCTTCAAAATATTTGTTCCTCTTCTCATTAAGCTTCTAAATGACACCAAAAACATTCGATTTGGTTTAGAACTCTAAAAGTTATGGCCCAAACACTTTCAGACTATTACTAAACCGAGACTGTGCACTAAACCCAATTTCATTCCAGAAACTGAAAGTCTTAAGGGCCGAATTGAAAATCAATTCCTTTAGATGAATCGTATCTTCATGTCTCTAGTTTATTTAGAAATAAAAAACACCTCATTCAGAGCTCTATAGCTCAAGATATCGCCAAAATACTAAAGCATATTCAGAAAAATATCCAACTCATCCCATTTTAGTTGATCCTTTCACTTTGATTCAATCAATCTTTTTCGAATTAATATCAAAACCTCCAAATAATTATGGAAAGGTAGAGAAAAGTCTTAGGAATCCAATTTTTCAAAAATCAGGTCAATCGGAGGTCGAAGGGAAAAGTTACAAGCAAACGAATAGGAAAAGGGGCGGGTCGCGAGGCGATCGTGTAGCACTCGCGACGCGTCGTCCTCGCGACGGGCGTGAATGCGATGCCTCACGCTCGCGAGGATGCTAAAAGGAAGCTCTAAAACTTCCATGAAGGACTGAAAAACCAATTTGGTCTCTAAAGGAGTCAAAATCCACCTCAAAGTGGCTGTCTAATTAATGTCCTCCTAAAACAGTAACATAACTTCTAAAAATCATATCTTTCAGCTCCATTGTCCAAAATTGTCATACTTTATATCGTTGGAAAGATCGAAAGACAAGCTACAACTTTCATGTGGACCACTTTGTCTAATTACATCTAAATCAGTCCAGTGTTCTCCTGGAAAATAGAATATACATTTACCCTAATGAAAATTTAAGAATTTTCCCAAATTTACTTTCACTATTGCAATATCATTCATGACAACTCAAACACCAAAATTATCTCATAAAACTCTCAAATCTCAATCTATTTGGATCATCAAAACCACAATTTCCTATCATTTACCCTAGCTGCCATCATTCACAAATCCTATACAACATCATAACTTGTAACAATCATATCTTTCGATTCCGGTGGCCAAAAATTGCATACTTTATAGCATTGGAACGCTATAAAGACGAGCTACAATTTTCATAAAGGCAACTTTGGCTAATTCGACCAAGATTTTTCCAGATTTTCCATGGAAGTTAGAACACAAATTTTATCCATGTGAAAACTTGAATTTCATCCAAACTTCACTTCCTTAACTAAAGCAACACATTCTTATCCATTCAACAACCAATCGGAATTCATTAAATCATCAACTTCAATTTATTTTACTCTTCATATATACCCGCAACTCATCATTCATAACATTTCTATCTTTCTTTTCTATAGTACCTCGCTTATGTATATAACATTAAGTCATTCAACTCAAAGGGGATTACTTCTTCAATTGTACTTAATTCCAATTTAATCTCATTCTTAATTAATTCATATTCCAATTCCACCTCATCCATACACAATTTACATTTCAATTTGACAATCATCCATACACAAACTCATATTTCATTTATATCATAAATTAAGAATTTTACAAACATTAATGGCATTTCCAAGCCAAATTACATCATTTCACAAGTTCCCCAAAATACAACAAAAGATACAAAATCCCATAATTCTCAACATATGTTTAAAGTCTTGCTTTTACATCAATTCAACTTCACAAATACAACATATGCATAAACAAACAATTGCCTTGACTTTCTTTCATCAGATCTCTTTCTCATCACCTGGAGATGGGAATGAGAGGGGGTGAGCTTAATGCTCGTGGGTAACAAGTTTATAACCAAGAAATAAGCAAAAACTATTAAAGTATTTATTCTATTGTAAAAATTCAAATTGAAAACCATGTCACATATTTTCAAACTTCACAACTTATCAAGAAATTCATAAACATCACAAATCATGATTTCATTGAAACTTGTCACACATCATGAACACATAACACATCAGAATGGTTTGGGTTGATCCAAAAACAGAACGTACTACACATTTTCACATAACGGTCTTGTGTAGGCGTGAACTTAGGGGAGTCCTTGAGGGAGCTCCATGCCACTAGCGGGCAGGCGGGAGAAGCCTTTTTAACAAGTGCATTTGACATACTTAAGGGACCTAACCAAACCCACATAACATGCATTTCACAACTTGAGAACGGATTGCCTAATGGCACATTTCAAAACTTATTTGTCATGCACATGACACATTTCATAAGCTTTCCCATCAACATTTCACATTTCATCACCCAAAATCTCATACCAATCATATAATCATTACTCAAATCATCCAAAAGCCACAAAATACAATAATTTTGGAACAATTTGAAATCATTCCCATATCACGCAAAATTTATTCACAAATTCATATACGAAACTTACAGCACATTTTCAAACTATTTTAAAGAACAATAAATGTACATTTTTTTTTCGAAAAACCCCTTTCATGTAGCGATTTCTCAATCAATTAAAATAATAAAAGCAATATTCGATGAAGAAATTGAAATCATTTTATTTTCTTATTTCAAAAGAAAACATTTATGGTTCATTACTCAAATTATAGACATGAAACCCATCTTAATTCTTTGCTTAATACTTGTTCAAAAAGTATCCCCTCTTGCTCCTCTTGCCTCTCTTAATCTCCTTCATCAATGGCAAAAGCCCTAATCAATAGGCATCCAAATTGAACAACTCATAAGACATAATCACCAAAATTGGTCTTAGAAAACTTAAACCCATACCATTCTTAAGCTATATACACCAAAACCCTTTCAAAAATCCAACAAATAAAAAATGCCCTTACCTTGATCCTTCATCAAATGAGGAGTTTCTTGGCTCATATGAAAGCTCTCATGCTCCTCTTTCTTTTTCATTCTTGAATCAACTTCGAAATGCCTCTTAAAGGCTTAGAAAAATCAAAACCCTAACTCACTTCTTTCTTTTCTCTTCTTCTCCACCGAAACTCTCCCTCTTTCTCTCTTTTCTTGTTATTTTCTTCTCAATTTCGTGCTTCTACCTTCTTAAGAACTAGACCAAACCATTTATTTACAATTATGCCATTAATGAATGAGCAATGACCAATTTACCCTCTCACGTAAGCCTTGTAACTTAAATGGTTTAAGTGACCTTCCAATTTTGCCCCTCATGCATTCTTAACACCTTAACACTATAATTCAATCAACTTATGTCATAAAAAATCTTACTCACATTAATATGCTAATTAATTCCACAAAATAATATAATATAACAAAACCTCAAAATTCATTTAGTCATGCTTAACTTCTTGCAAAAACATGACCTTTTTCTAATCATCAAATTGAAGAAATTTGCTAACACTTCCTTCTAGAATATGTTCCTCATTGTCTTAATTTTCTAATGACATCAAAAGGATTCAATTTTGGTTCATAGTCTAAAATTTATACAACAACCATTTTCGGACTGTTCATATCCGAAACAATATTCTGTGCTCAACTT
The DNA here is from genome assembly GCA_026413575.1 of Erythroxylum carthagenense. Taxonomy (NCBI): domain Eukaryota; kingdom Viridiplantae; phylum Streptophyta; class Magnoliopsida; order Malpighiales; family Erythroxylaceae; genus Erythroxylum; species Erythroxylum carthagenense. The sequence goes on from JANZLD010606483.1 coordinate 5,329, forward strand.
CTATCCAAAAATTGACATTCTTAGAGACCGAATAAAAACTTGATTTCATCAAACAGATTGTATCCTTATCTCTCTAGTTTAATCCAAATAAAAAATCATCTCATTTGGATAATTAGAGCAAAAGTTATGGCTAAAATACAGAAGCATACTCAATGAACATGTACATTTTCCAGCTTTTAACTTCCAACATATCATATATAACCCATCTTGTGTCTAAGCCATCTTTTCTATTTCACTTCAAGTTCAAGAATTTTCGTTTTTTCTACACATGAATAATCGCCAACAATTTCTCATTTAATAGCAAGGTTCGGGGTCCAACAACACCTTTCTTGGTTTCATTCTAGATAAAATAGTTGCATTCCCTGTGATGAAACAATGGCCAATGAGCAAATGGAAACTGCATGGATTGCAAATATTCTTATAACACCCCATATTAGGGGCTAGAATATTGAGGAATTAGCAGTGCATTGTATGCTTTGCGTAATTGAGTATTTACTTATATGTGAATATGTATTTTGATACATTCATATAATTGTACATGCATTCATTGACATTTTCAGGTATAATTGGTTTGAAAATTTCGATTAAGATGAGAATTAAGGTTTTTAGGTGTCGAAAATTTATTTGAAAATTTTTATTATTATTTCAAAATTTTTGGTGAATTTTAGGAAAAATACATGATTTTGTGACAAATGGAAATGTGACAAATGGCTTGACATGTTGGAGACATGTGGCAACTTATATGGATGACAAATGGCCCATATGCAATGGAGCCATGTGTCAATGAGTTTTTAAAACCATGATATCATAGTTGTGTAAGGTAAAATCACTGGAGCTTTGTTGTCTTCGGATTGTGTTAGTGTTCTTCGAAAATCATTGAACCTTCTTCACCGAAATACTAGTTTTGATTCTTATATCAGTATTATACTTTGCAACACAAATAATTCAGTCCAACTGTTAGTTTGCCTCTCTTTAGTCTTGCTTTTCAACCATCACTGAACCCTATTCTTCACTCTCACAATTGAAGAATTTGCAGAAAAATCAAGTAAGTGATGTTTCTAACTTTCTGAGTTCTGTGAATGATCCTGATGATGTGTTAGTGTTGGAAATAAACATATGCATGAGTTATATAAGTTGATTAGTTTCGGTTAGAAAGATGAGTTGATATATTATACAGTGGAAGTGCAATATCGATTGCATGTAGTTTAAAAAGAAAATTAGTGAAGTAGACCATAGCAAAAAATGAGGTGGGTAGGAAGAATAGCTTCGGTGATGTTAAGAATTTGTTAAATGAGATTTAGTGAAATTGAAAATGTGTAGAAAAATGTAAAGTACAGTAGTTATGTAAGAAAAATTGTATGTGAGTTTTGATTTTGGTGTCTTGAGTTTTGAGTTGTATGAGAGTAAGATGAGCTAGAATGGGAGTAGAAATACAAAGAAAATAAGTTAGAAATGGTGAAGAAGAAAGATTCAGAAGATGGAGAAAATGCAAAAAAATCTGAAAGAGTTGTGAGAATAGTGCTCTGTTTTGATGTTTGTGTTTAATATGGAATTTTGGTTTTGTTGTGAGTTGTGGAGTTGATATGGAAGAGAAATAAAAGGTTAAATGAAAGGGGTAAAAGTTATGATGAGGGATTAGAAGAAGAGAGGAAGAAAAATGGTGGGAGTGCACAACTTTACATAGGATTCCTCTCTTCTTCTAATCCCACGCACGGGTGTGCACAACCCAGGCAAGCATGCACGGGTGTGCATATGATTTGCACACCCGTGAGAAAATGTTAAGGGTTATTAAGAGAGTGAATGTCATGATCGTGAGATGAGAGAAAGAAACAGACTGTGTTTGAATGATTAAAAGTCAAGATCATGACTCTGTTGATGAATATGGGAGTTCACGATCGTAAGTCATCGCGATCGTGACTTTGCTAGTCATGTTGAGAGTTCACGATCGTGAGTCGTCATGACGATGCTCCCGAAGGATTTTCTGCACCTGAACAACTTTGATTCTTTTGGCTATAACTTTGTCATCCGACCTCCAAATCATGTGATTCTTGAACCAATAGATTCCTAACACATTGTAATACCTCTCTATAAAAACTGGTAGCCTTCTGAATTATGAAAAAGATTAATTGAATGAAAGTGAGGAAATTTGTTAGAATTGTATGAACTGGAACATTTTACTGAACATACTTTAGTATTTGGACTATATCTTGATCTGTAGATCTCCGAATGAGATGATTATTAATTCCAATTAAACTAGAGACATAAGGATATAACTTTTATTGAGAGGTCAAATTGCAATTCTAGTTTAAAAGTTCTAAAATCTATTTTGAAGTTGAGCAAATAATTCTGTTGTAGATTCAGAACAGTCTAAGATCTTTTGAGTACAATTTTTGTGTACATTAGTTTATTACAGAGGCATACCCGGGAATATTTCATTGAATATTCATGTTACATGATGCATTTATATAAATGCTTATTTAATTACATGAACAATTTGGTAATATGAAATTGTGTTTGGTTGTATATAAAAGAGCAAGTGAAGCGACCACTTCTAGATATTGCCAGAACTTCAAAGCATTAAACGAAAGGGAGCGACTGTCAGTAATCTCTAGGATGCTCACACCTTTTTTTTATTCTGCTTAGTATTGAATTGAATGTGCTTTATGGTAATTGTTTTCTGAACCCCGGACAATGAATGTCCAAGTTGTTTGATGCATATAAATATGATTGACTAATTACTTTGCACATGAAATGAACTTATTTGGTTTTAAAACTGTCAAGTCCTAGTCGTGGGTAAATAGACATGCTTAGAAAGGTCTGCAACTACTCCTATGACACTTTGGTTTCAAGACTTCGGTCTCTCCTGTGACACTTTGGTGTCAAGACTTTGGTCTCTCCTGTATAAGTCCCGTTATCCACTTTTGTTCATAGATTAACAGTTAAACTTGTTTTGTATTTTGATCTCTGATAAGTTTTGATATGAAACAAACCATATTTTGATCTGATGGGTTAACACCCTATTCTAAAATCAATTATGTACTCTGTATGTTCTATTCTGCTATTGAAGTGACTAACTTTAGCATGCGAAGTATTTTTATTAATAAATGATATTTTGTTCTGAAATTTATTATGTTGAGATGTTTATACTATAATGTGATTCAGTATCTATCATGGGTAAATATAATTTAGTTATGACTCACTAAGCTATATGTTTAGTACCATAGATTTGCCCCGTGTAGGTTCAGAAAGAAGGACATAAGGATTGGGACAAGTCAACCATAATGGCCAAAGAAGATTGAGTTTTGTTTTGTAAAAATGAATTTTTGAGGTTGATTTCTTTTATCTGATGTGTATGAATTTGAATTGTTTATAAGTTTGTAATAACTATATTTCAGGCTAGTTTCAAATTTTGAACAAGTTTGTATTAAGTTCAATGTAGTATAATGTATGTTTGCATGAATTAGTTTATGGAAGATTTAGAAGGCTTTGTTTGCTTCGGTTGTTCTGTTCCGTTTCGTTCTGTGTGTTTTGTGTGGCACCCATGTATCCTCCCAGGGGGTATGTGGGGTGCCATAATTCTTATAATCAGTGATGATGCATTCCTGTTTAGATTCTCAAGTCTAGATGATGCAAAGAAGTTTTACAAGCAGGACGTTGGCATATGAACATAAGCCTCTGCTACTCCGAGTGTGGAGACTTGGAATGAAGATGAAGGACATCAATTAAGAACACATACCACTTTGGATTCGCATTTACGATGTTCCTCTTGCCTATTAGAACACCACTAGTCTTAGTCATCTCGTAAGCTTCATTACTAAGCCTATTTGTATGGTTCAAGTTATAAATGAAGTGAAAAGAATTTAGTTTTCTAGGATATGTATTTTTGTTACTTCTATTATTGATTTACTAGAAGTTATCCTTATCATTTGACTAATTGAAGATCAAATTAGAGTTTCTTATGTTTAGAAATGACACCTCATCACTAAAACCTAGAAACCAAATGGTAAGGTCTTCAAAGCTGGGGAATACTAGGAAATTATGGGGCTCAGCATAATTGATGATACTCTGGCACCACCTACTGACAATTCTAGTGAGCCAAGCACTTATGTTGAGAAAGTTCTAGAAATTAGCATTGAAAACATTCCAAATGAAGTGTAGAATACTATAGTCACATCTATAGGTTCTCCAAAAATAGTTGAGTAGGCTTAAATTGAAGTTGGTACCCCAAGTAAGATCCCAAGTGAGGTGGAGATAATCCAATAGGATTTTGAACATGTAATTAGAAGAAGAACAAATAGAAAGAAGAAGAATTCAGTTGTGGACTTGAAATTGTGAAGATTTTAGCATGGAACATTAGAGGAGCTAATGCTCCTCATCAAAAATTTTTGGTTAGAAGCTTGATAGCTTAGAATAAAGAAGTTATACCTCGGATTTTGGAAACACACATGAAGCAATCCAAGTGCAACCTCCTAGAAGTTCGTAGGAAAAAAATTTTAAACTATGTCCATCATCCCAATGCCAAAATTCTAGTTATCTATGATGCATATCTAGTAAATGTCACTACAAAATTAATTTCTAATCAAATCATTCACCTTGAGGTTTGTGTAAGGAATTTAGTTTGTTATGTACTAATTTCCTTCATATATGCCTATAACAATTTGTTTCAAAGATCATTCTTGTGGAATCAACTCAAATCTTTAGTAAATAACTCTTCTCTTCCTTAGCTCATAGTTGGAGATTTCAATTCATTCCTCAAACCAGAAGAAGTAGATGGTCTCAGATCAATTGGTAGTTCCTATCATGATTTAAGATAGCGTTTAGCTGACATGCAAATGTTTGATTGTCCTCATGGTGGTAGCTTTTTTACTTAGTGCAACAAACAATATGGTGGCAACTTTATTAGAAAAAAGTTGACAGAAGCCTTGCAAAGCACCTCTTGTTCATCTCCTTTCCAAAAAGCTTCTCTACTTTCACAAATCAAATTCTATTTGATTATATCATTATCATCACGTAACTAAGTGTTATATGCCCTATAGCTCCCTTTAGGTTTAACAATATTTTAATTGATATGGCAAGATTGGAGGTCGGTATTAGGAAGTTTTAAAAGCTAGAATTAGGGGTTCCAAACAATTCATATATGCCAGGAAAATTGCTCTTATTAACTAGAAGATGAAACTTCTTTTTCAAAACAACATTGGCAAACCCCACCACCTCCTTAACACTACCAGGTGTGCTCTTAAGGGGATTCAACTTAAACTACACAATAATCCTACATCCCCTCAACATTAGGAAAAAGGAGAAAGCTTCAATGTGAATTTTTCAAAATCATAACTCTAATTTCTCATTAATGAAATAAATATCTCAAATTGAATGTATGAAAAATGGTGACAGAAACACCACATTTTTCTATAGAGTTATGGTCTCTGAAAAGAATAGCAACACAATTATTTCCTTACATCTGAATTATAAAAAATTGGAGTCACAATAGTAGTCACTCAAAGGGGCTTTTGATTACTTTTCAAATTTCCTAAGTGCTCTTGCCAAGGCAAACTCATATATTAAATTTCTTAAAGAAATCATGCAATAATGTATCACCTCTTAAGAAGTTAAAGAACTGTGCAAGCCTATTACCATACAATAAATTGAAAACATTGTGAAATCCTTCAATCCACATAAGGCCCCTAGTCTAGATGGTTTCAAGTTCTACTTTTTCATTAATTAGACATCTTATTAACGATGTTGTTTTGGAATTCTTTAATAAGGGAATACTTTTATTTAAACTCAATAGCACCTTTATAACTCTTATTCCTAAGAGTGGTTAGCAGATTCAGTTCTTTGATTTTTAGCCCATTTCATATTTTAATATAGTTTATAAGATTACATCTAGATCTTGGCTCATATACTAAGAAAGGTGCTATAAAAATATATTGATATTTCAAAAAATGCTTACATATTTGGGAAGATCATTGGCGACAATATTATGCTACTATAGAGAGTTGGTAAATACCTATTCCAAGAAAAGAAGTAACATGAATTGCCTCCTTAAGATTGACCTGAAGAAAGCTTATGATTGTATAGATTGGAACTTTATTATAAACATTCTCCATGCTATGAAATTCCTTGCAACCTTCAATCAATAGAGTTCACAATGCATAACTACCCCCTCCTTCAAGATTCTTATTAATGGTAGGCCTTGCAAATCTATCAAAAGCTACAAAGGAATTCAACAAGGCGAACCTATCTTACCTTATCTCTTTGCTCTTAAAAGGATTGTGGAGAGAATAAAGACACTTTAAGTTTTGTTCAAGATGTAAGAAATTGCATATTACAAATCTTTGCTTTCTAATGATCTCATTCTCCTCTCTAAGATTGATCAACTTCTGTTTCAGCCTTTATGAAAGCTTTAAAGGTTTACAACACGCTTTCTAGTACATAAATCAACTACTTTAAAAGTGGTTTCTATCTTTATAAAAATTCGGTGAGATAAGAACAAAGTGAGAGGGCTATTACTAGTTTCAAATTACAATCCCTTCGTATACTTTATCTTGGCATTCCTATCTCAACTTCTAATCTATCATCAAGGGAATTTAGCCTCCTAATAGACAAGGTCAATAATAGAATCTCTAATTGGAGTTCTATAACTCATTCTACTACTAGCAAAGCTTAGCTTATTTCTTCTATCTAAAACTCCATCAATGTGTTTTGGCTATTCACATTACTTTTCCCAATAAGATTATCAAGTCCATTAAAAATATGTGTAGCAAATTTCTATAGATAAGAAATTATGAGTCTTTTAGAAAAGCCATAATGTAATGGAAGGATGTATATTTGCCTAAAGACAGTGGAGGTCTTAGTATTATATCTCTTAAAATGATGAACACTATTATACTTTCTGAAAGATTATGGATGACTAATGACTGACAAGCAAGCTTTTGGTGCAGATGGATCCATGATATCTAAATCAAGAATATAAGCATTTAGAGCTTAAAGTTTAAACCATCTTCAACATTAACCTGAGAGCAATTCTGAAAACAAAAGAGTTGTTTAGAAATGACTTTGTTTCTCTTTTTAGAAATGGAAAGACAACCATCTTCTGGTTTGATAATTGGCTTTTTATTTGACCTTTACATAACTTATAAGAGGTGGAGACTCTCAAACCTTTAATCAAGAAAGATATGATAATAGCTGAAGTCTTGTTTGATAAAAACATTTTGGACATAGTTCTATTCCAGGTTGATTTTTTTGGAGATTACTCAAACATACTTCAACAATGAAAAAGAGGGCATCATTTGGAAACATAGCAGGAATAGTAAGTTTACTAACTAATCTTATAGAATGGCTTTTTAAAACCATCTTAACATAATTCCTTGGACTAAAATTGTTTGGTTTAAACACCTACATCCCCAAGCTTCCCTTCAATTGTGATTGGCTATGAAGTATAAACTACCAATAGTTGATAAGCTGGAAAAGTATCTTAACATTCCCAGCTAGTGCATTCTCTATAAAAGAGCTAAGAACAATGATAACCATTTATTTTTTCAATGTGATTTTTTCACAACCGTATAGAGATCACTATTGCATAATGCTACATTTATAATGCTCCAGACGATTGGAATTTTATGAAAGCCCAGTGCATCACTATTAAACATCTTGATATCATAGTCAAGTGGTGCTACTATTTAATTTTATTTATGAGATGAGTGGAATACTTTCATTTTTCAAGATAAAAGTCTAACCAAGGATCAATTCAACAATAAGATCCTTCAACATATCAGCTTATACAAATCTAAACTAAGGCATATACTAAAGATGTTCATCATGGGAGACACGGGGTAGCACTTTGTAACTAAGTTTGTATAATTTGATTGGCTTCATTGGCATAATTCATTACCTATTCCTAAAAAAATTGTATATATGTATTTAGAGAAAAATAAGCTAAAAGTAACATAAAATATAATAAATAACCATGAATTTTTCAAAACTTTTCAAACATGATTTCTCTTATCTATAAGAAATTATCCATTAAACTTATAATATAACCTAATTAGATTAGATGGTGAAGTTGAAATTTCAAAAAGTAGGTATAACATGAAATATGTGATATCTTTAATCTTAAGGGATATGAATTTAGGGGTAGCATATGTAAGAAATCATCTTATGTTTATACATGTTATGACCTTTAAAAATATGTTTTGGTATTAAAGATGTAACAAAAAATAGGAAACATGTATTGTAGTGAAGTGTGCAACAAAAATGTAATACTTACAAAAAAATTACTTTCCCTATTTTACTGAATAGCAAATGAAAAAGGTAAATTTTTTCAATTCACTTTTTTTTCAGGAATGGCTTTTATTACATTTTTTATGATTGTTTGTATATGTGGAAAACATATATTTTTAAAGGGAAATCATGGTATATTGCTATATATTTATCTAAATTATCTTGATTTGATATAATGATTGATTTTATTTAATGTGTTAGGTAATTTTGGAGATATGTTTTATTAGGATATGGCTTTGGCCAATAATTGAGGAGTTTTTCACATTAAAGAGGAAGAAGTATCTTTAGTTGAGTGTAACCTCATACATAAATGTATCACATTCTCTCCAGAAGTGGGAAGCTAATGAAAAAAGTTGAACATAGTCTCACATATAGGTGTGTGTTAGCTTATGTTGGATCTAAAATCAAGGTTTAAATAAACAATCTTACACATATTTGTGTGAAAGCTTATGGTGTTGTTTTGATGAAAGTTTTAAATGTTAGTCTTGAAAACTACCTTGAACAATGTTTAACTTATTAAATGTGCATGTTATTTTTAAGAAAATATTTTTATAACATTTTAGAAAGAGAAACCCTAAGATGAGATTTACAAGCCTTTTTTAAAGAAAAATATCTAAAATCATCCCAATTGAGTGGATAACAAGAATATTAAGGAGTTTATTAGAAAACGTATCATTTTAATAATTTCTGTAATCTTTTTGTTTATGTTTATTAATTTAAATATGAGGAGTAACTATTTCTTTTGATATTTAGCTAAGAGGAACCCTAGTATTTCTTTATTATAGATTGATTTCAATTAAGGAAGAATTTTATGTTTAAGAACTATCTTTGTTATGCTTAACACTAATTTAATAATAGTAAGAAAATAAATCACATTTCAATTTATAGGCATCATTTTGAGAAAACATGCTTATGGTTTGACTAAGGCATTGATATTGGGAATTGCATGGGGATGTTGGAGGCTTACATAAATGTTTTGATATTCTAGTTAAATCTTTTATGGAATTTCATATAAATTAATGGATTCTTTGAGGTTTTAATCAAATAGGGATATAAATAATCAATTTAAGGATAGGTGGTTATAGCTCGAGAGAGTGCAATTAATCAAATCAAGATATTTAGCCAATCCATATTATAAAATCTTCTAAAATAATTGAATAATGACTATTAAGATGATGTTAGGTAGATCTCTAATCAAATAAAATTCATGATCTTATAGTCAACTTAAAAAAAAACTAGAGAGATCTTTTGAATTAAAGAAGTAATTCTTTTAGTCAACTCTAAAATAAAATGCTCGATCATTATGATGTCAAACAATTAAAAGCCATCATGCCTTTACTAATTTATATAAATGATAAATACCTTAATTTTTTTTACAGGATAGTATGATGCCTCTAAATCATTTCATGTTGGCATAAAACCAAAAATTACTTTGTTAATAGTGGTAAGGATTAAGTCTTTGAGATTAAATCTTATAAGGAAAGTTAATTCCTATGAAATCTAATTATAGTTTGGTTAAAGGAAAAAAAGTACATTTTTAACCCTAAAGTTTTTACCAAAATAATGATTAGACAAAAAATTATCTACTCCATTAAAGAATAAATACTAGTTCTCAAATTAAACATACTTTATTCTCCACTCATGATCTCTAATTGGAGGCTAGCTTATGTAATATAGAGGAATTTTAGTTTTGGAACTCATACTAAAGCTAATCAAGTTTGCCTAGTAGTTTAACTCCCTCTAAGGTGCTATCCTTAGATTGCAACTTCAATTTAAGCCTGTTAGATGTATAGATGTTACCATGTGTTATTGTATTTTTCCTTGATACTATATTGGTGTTGTAGAATACTTGGTTATTAGTTAAGATACAGTAAGCTTACTTCTTATTAATACAATTCTTTTAATTTATTAAAAAAATAAAGATTAGACCCTAATGTTTAGGAGCATTTAATTTAAAACAACATATTCATGTGTCCATAACCATGTCTGAACTATGTTCTATCAATAACACCTTGTCTAATTCCTATGTTGCCCCTATTTCATAGACAATCCACTGTGTTATGCACAAGTTATCCTGTTTTATGTTTAGAAATGATCAAAATATGTACAAGTCGTGCTTAAGCATTATAAAAGACATTTCCAACTCATGTTCTCCCATTTTTCACTACCTCTCTTATCAGCTTTCTTAGAATTTCTAGCTTTTCTAGAGGTTTTTACATAGCTTTTCACTCTCCTAAACCTCCCCTTAATCTATTTTACAACCCACAAACACATATATAGAGCTTAGGATTTTTTTGAGCACTTTAGTAGTTATCTTTATACTCTCTTCATTAGTCTTAAGCATCATATATGTATTCATTCTACTACACTTTTAATTTCAATATTTAATTTCATTATAGATTTTTTAAAATTATAAATTTCATTTTATTTTTAGAATTATAAATTTCATTTTATACTTTCAATCGACTAAATAGCTGCTATATATTTATATATGGGTTTAATACGCAATTTGATAACTATCTAATTTTTTATAAATTCATAATAACTTAATAGGGAGCATTTAGTTGACTTAATTTTGCATTTTTTATATTATGGGATGAGGGTTAATAGTTACCTTATACCTTAATAATGGGAACATAAACATGGGAATGTTCCAGTTTCATATTAACACATCTTTTAGGTATACACGCATTACATTTATGATTTTATATCTGTGTATTTGACTGTTGTTGTTGCACTATATTCAATATATATGGTGCTTAATGTTATTATTTGATTGTTAATTCATGTTTCATTTACTTTCAAGATATAGGATTATGATAAGGTGAGGACAACACTGATCACCTAACAAATTGGCCCTAATACAAAAGGCCTTGGGTCGATGCCTTAGCCTCTACCTCACGGAATACTACTGCTAAGACATATGCACTAAGGCAACAATAGGCATTAGAGGTCCCTTCATTAGTAACTTTAATTGTTTCCTAGGAACATTATGAGTAGGCAGACCACCCCCACTAATTCACTTCATTATATAGGGTCAACTGAAGAGATTATAGTCTTTCTTTACTAAGCAATTTAAGGTGTCTAAATACGCCAACTATGTTTTTTAAGGTGTCTAAATACACCAACTAAGTTATCCTTTAGTAGGTGGATTTAGCAAATGAAGTGAGGGTGATCATCTCCTTTGATAGATGGCTTAAATTCTTCCATATATAGGAGCTGATATATAAGGAACCCATGTTAAACTCATACGCAAATTGCAGATTGATGATAACAAGACATCGTGGGAGGATGATTGAAATATTAAGCTCAGGTTGGGAGGTATTGACCATAGCCTCAACTATAGCTAATTAGGGGCCAATATTGTGTGAGATCCCACATCGGTTGGAGCGGAGAACGAAGTATACCTTATAAAGGTACGGATACTTCTCCCATACAGACACGTTTTCCATAGCCTAACGCACCGGATCTCATCATAACTCTGAGGTTAAACATGCTTGGGTGAGAGTTGTTGGACACCCCGCCCTTGTGAGTCACAAGCCCGACGTCCTAAGTGACATCTAGACACATGCCTCGCAAGGGTGGCGTGCCCCCATGAAGACAACTTACTTTTACTATTTTCGAATAGATATTGACCTTAATATTTTGCACCAACCTTGAGACAATTTGCAAAACTGTCATTAGGGATATTGGGTTAAGATCCTCTTAGGACGATTTCAAAGAAGGCTTTGAAACCTACAACTTTGAGGAAGACCTTGTGGTTGGATTTTATCTTCTGAAGGGGTTCGGAAATGGAACAGAAGAAGCAAAGACAGAAGATAACAAAATACAGAAGAAGCAAAAAGGTAGAAGAAGCAAAAAGACAGAAGAAGCAAAAAGGCAGAAGAAGCAGAAAGACAGAAGAAGCGAAAAGGAAGAACAAGCAAAAAGATAGAAGAAGCAAAAAGACAAAAGAAGCGAAAAGTCAAAAGAGGCAAAAAGACAGAAGAAGCAAAAAGGCAGAGGAAACAAAAAAATAGTAAAAGCGAAAAGGCAGAAGAAGCAAAAAGACAGAAGAAGCAAAACACAGACGAAGATGATGTTATCACAAAGAAACGCAGAAGGAGATAACGTCATCACAGAAGAAGCAAAAAGGCAGAAGATACAACTTCTGTCTTGCACATCTTCTCTTATAAGGACTAAGACTTTCAGCTCAGACGTCCAAAATTTTCATGCTAACTACTGATGGCAAGATAAAAGAAAGACTTACTACTTACTAGAAGACACATTTGTCTAAATTAGCTTAGATAAACTCAGATCTTTCCCTGAAGTTAGAAAATGAAATTTTCCTTTATGAAACTTGAAAATTCCAACGTACAAACTTGAGAGAGTCATGAGTAAATATGCAAACATATACCATTTACATCAAAAGATAAAAGTTTTAAAAAGCTTAAGTGGGCATTTCAAGCCACAAATACATTAATACATCAAAATCCCCAAAATACCAAAAGATATATGATTTGCTCAAAATGCAACTAAAGCCTTGCTTTACAACTTGCTTCAAATACAAAAATAATCAAAACTAGGAGTGCTGCCTTGCCTCTTGACCTACTCGATATCCTGCTCATCACCTGAATGTGTGGGAGGAGATTGGGGGTGAGCTTAAAGCTTGTGGGTAACAATTTTATAATTTGTAACAAACAAAAACATTTATAAGTCATTTTCAATGCAGAAAGTCATATGTATGCAAATCATGAATGCATCATGCATATCAACTTGTCATGAACATAAACATATCAAATGGTTTAGGTAAGTCCAAAACATGACGCACTACACATTTCCAATGAAATGGTCCTATGTAGGCGTGAATTCTTGAGGGAGTCCTTGAGGGAGCTCCATGCCACTAGGGAGTAGGCGAGTAAGAGAAGCCTATACTTGGGTCAACGTGCACGTGACAGTTCTTGAGGGACTACCACAAACTCACATAATACATAGATTTCAAAATCTTGTAAGCTTGATGCCCAAAATGGCACATTCTCTTGAAAACTTGCTTTTCACAGGCTTGTTTTACCTTAAAATAATTTTCAAAAGTATGGCTTCATAATCATGCAACATTTTAATGAATCATTTTTAAAAACAACTTTTCATAATCATTACACAACTCATGTATAAGCATGTAGCTCAATCTTGCAACATTTAAAAACATTAAATGCATATGAATGAGGTAGATGCAAAATTTATTTGCTGTCATTTCTTGACAGAAAAATTTTATTGGCTTATTACTTAACTATAAAAGTGAAACCCAACTTGAAGTCCTTGATTATGACTTGTTTAAAAATGCCTCTCATCATGCTCTTCTTGTCCTTCTTGATTCCCTTTATAACATAAATACAAATCCCAAATCAATAGAAATTTCCAGATGAGAACCCAAAGAAACTAAAGTATAAAATCGATCCTAGAACCCTTAAACCCATGCATCTACAATCTCTTAAAACCAAAACCCTTTCAACAATCCAAAGCCTTAAAATGCTATTACCTCAAATCTTCTCCAAATGAAGAAATGTTTAGTTCAAAAGAAAGCTCTTATCTTCCTTTATATTTTTCCCTTCTTGGCCACTTTCAAAATCCCTCTTGAAGGTTGAGAAAAATCAAAATCTAGCTCAAATCTCTCTTTTCTCTCTAAACTCATGACAGTCTCTCTACCTTCTTTCTTATTTTTGTGCTTGTTCTCTTCTTTCTTTCCTCACCAACGTCTTTGGCTTTTAAAATGCAAGCCAATAAATTTCTCTTCCCATTTTTCCCCTCCTTCAAAGCCTTAAAGCCTTCCCACTTAAGTGATCTCCCCAAAATACTCCTTATGCAACTTTTCTCTTTAACTTCAATTCAATTCACCTATGTAACATAATCTCATTAACATTAACAAGTTAATTAACTCCAACATATATTAATCTAGCAAGACCCCAAAATAAATCTAACCATGCTTATTTACCCAGAAAAAAATTAGGGGGCCAATAATTTCTCCCCCTCTTAAAAGAATTTCGTCCTCGAAAATTTTACCTGAGTCACTGAAGAGTTGTGGATACTTCTGCCATGTGGTCTCCTTCATGTCTTAAGAAATACTTTCTCACCGACTTCATACTCCATCTCCTTCCGGTGTGCATCAATATAACTTTTCATTCTATCTTGTGCTGCTTTAAGCCGTTGCTTAACCAAATTAACCTTGTTGACTGTCATCTGTAACAATTCTGGTCCAATCAGTTTCCTTTCTTATTCTTTATCCCAACATATCGAAGTTCTACATCTCCTTCCATACAGTGCTTTATAAGGAGCCATTTGAATGCTTGAGTGGTACGAATTATTATAAGCAAATTCGACCAATGGTAAATATTCGTCCCAAGCTCCTTTAAATCCATCATACATACCCTAAACATTCCCTCAAAGGTCTGAATGGTCCTCTCAGATTGACCACCCGTCTAGGGATGAAAAGCTGTGCTAAAATTCAACTTGGTTCCTAAAGCCTCTTGTAGACTTCCCCAGAATCTCGAAGTAAATCAAGGATCCTTGTCAGAAACTATAGAATCTGGAACCCCATGCAATCTCACTATCTCATCAATATACTTCTTTTCTAAGACATCAGAGAATCCGTCTGTTTAATTGCCAAAAAATGGGCTGACATGGTCAACTGATCAACAATAACCCAGATGGCATCGTGCTTCCTACAGGTTTTGGGCAACCCCATCAATAAATCCATGATTACTCTTTGTCACTTCCACTCAAGAATGGGCAATGGTCTTAACTTGCCTGAAGGTGCTTCGTGTTCAGCCTTGACTTGGTAACACACTAGACACTTACTTACATATTCTGCTACATCTCTCTTCATGCCTTTCCACCAAAAATGTTCTTTCAGATCTCTGTATATCCTAGTGCTACCAGGGTGCATGGCATAAGGTGCATTGTGTGCCTCATCCAGTATTTCATTCTTTACTTCCTTGACATATAGGATGCAAAGTTTGTTTCCTACAACCATAAGTCCATCATCCCTCACTACCACTTTAGATTTCTTGCCATTCTAAATTTCTTCTCGAAGCTTACTCAATTATGCATCCTATGCTTCTAACTCCTTAAATTTCTCCCTGAGTATTGGTCTCACTCTAAAAGTAGCAACAATACACTCAAATTCCTCCTTTTTCAAACTTATCCTAAGCTTAGCCATCTCCTCCAATAGCGGTAGGTAAACTATTTGAACGTAAGCTATAGAGGATTTCCTATTTAAGGCATCTGCTACCACATTTGCCTTTCCTGGATGGTACTCAATCAATAGGTCATAATCCTTGACCAACTCTAACCGCCTTCTTTGTCTCAAATTCAATTCCTTTTGGCTTAATAAATACTTAAGGCTTTTATGATCGGTGTAAATCTTCGTTTGAACCCCATACAGATAATGTCTCCAAATCTTCAGGGTAAAAACTATTGCTAGTAATTCTAGATCGTGGGTCGGGTAATTTAGTTCATAAGGTTTTAACTGTAGCGAGGCATAAGCTATCACCTTATCTTCTTGCATCAGCACACAACCCAAACTCTTTCTCGAAGCATCACTGTATACTGTATAACCCCTATCTCCCACAAGCAAAATCAAGACTGGAGCACTTGTTAATCTGCACTTAAGCTCCTTAAAAATTTTCAAGCATTCCTCACTCTAGATAAACTTCTGATTCTTCCTCAATAACTTCGTCATCGGAGCAACTGTTATAGAAAATCCCTCAACGAATCTCCTATAGTAACCTGCCAGACCCAGAAAACTCCTCACCTCTATTACTGTCTTGGGTGCAGGCCAATTCACCACTACTTCAATCTTTCTCAGATCAACATATACCCCATCTTTAGAAATCACATGTCCAAGGAATACTACCTCATAAAGACAAAACTCACACTTGCTGAACTTAGGATAAAGCTCATTTTCCCTCAGTGTCTGCAACACCATCTTAAGATTCTCCTCATGTTCCCCTTCACTCTTAAAATATACCAGAATGTCATCTATAAATTCTATGACAAACTAATCCAAATACTCCTTGAAGACCCTATTCATAAGATCCATGAAAGCAGCTGGAACATTGGTCAAACCAAAAGGCATGACTAGGAACTCATAATGCCCATATCGAGTCCTAAAGGCTGTCTTGCTTACATCAGACTCCTTAATTATGAGTTGATGATAGCCTGACCTGAGATCAATCTTAGAAAAGACCCTTGCTCACTGTAGATGGTCAAACAGATCATCAATTCGGGGCAGAGAGTACTTGTTTTTAATGGTCACCTTGTTGAGTTTCTGGTAATCTATACACATCCGCCATGTTCCATCCTTCTTCTTAACAAACAAAGCTGGCACTCCCCAAGGTGACGAACTCGGTCTTATATACCCTATCCCTAGCAGTCCCTCCAACTATTCCTTAAGCTCCTTCAGCTCTGCTAGAGCCATTCTATAAGGTGGTATAGAGATGGGGGCAGTTCTGGGAGTCAAGTCGATGGCAAACTCAATTTCTCTCACTGGTGGCAAACCAAGTAAGTCCTCTGGGAACACGTCTTGAAATTCTCTCACAACTGAAAAATCCTCTAACTTCCCTTCATTTACTTCAGTGTCCACAACATATGTCAAGAAGGCTTCACACCCCTTTCCCATCATTCTGTCAGCCAATAAGGCCGAAATAATCCTTGGGGATGGTGCTTTCCTGTCCCCTCTGAACATCACCTTCTCACTGTTGCCCAAGTCAAATTCCACCTTCTTAAGGCTACAATCTAACTTTGCATGATACTTCTCCATGGCATCCATTCCCAGTATGACATCTAGCCCCTTTAGATTTAGAGTAGTAAGTCCACTACCAGCTGAGCACCCTGGATGAAAAACCCACAATCCCTATAAACTTGACTTATAATCACATTCCTCCCTAGAGGAGTACTAACAATTAAAGGAATATCCAAAGGCCTCAGATCAACGTTATGTAATGTCATGTTTCCATAAACAAATGAATGCGTGGAGCCAGAATCAATCAAAACATATACTTCAGAATTAAATAACCGAGCCATACCTGTGACAACTTCAAGTGTGGTTGCAGCTTGCTCTCTAGTCATAGCAAAAACTCTAGCTTGTGTTTGATCCCTTGGCCTCCCTGGAGGAATAGTTTTCTTTATAGCTCTAGAATTGCCCACCTCTGTGACTGGTCTGATTCCCACTGTTTCTGCTCTCCATGAGGCTTGCAACTGAGACCCCTCTTGCCTTATTAATTGGGGACAGTCTCTGATCAAATGTCCCTTCTCTCTACATCAGAAACAGGCTCTAAGCAACCTAAATCATTCTCCTTTATGGAGCTTCCCACAATGCTCACATTAAGTGTTCGTGTATCTGCTCTTTCCCGTCCTCCCAGGGCCTCTTACACTTGAGGCTTGCCTCAAGACTGCTCTTGTCTGCTTGTTCTTGATAGGACCACTGCTTCCCACTTCACTCTGAGTAGGGTAACTCCTTGTACTCTTCTCAGGCCTTAGGGCACTCATTCCTT
Source organism: Erythroxylum carthagenense (assembly GCA_026413575.1). Lineage (NCBI taxonomy): Eukaryota > Viridiplantae > Streptophyta > Magnoliopsida > Malpighiales > Erythroxylaceae > Erythroxylum > Erythroxylum carthagenense. The sequence goes on from JANZLD010606483.1 coordinate 23,136, forward strand.
TCTTAGTAGACTACTGTTGGGACCCGATCTAGAAACCGGATCCCAATCTGGAAAGCGGAACGAAAGTGGCCGAAACCAAAGCGAATTCAAATTGGATAAATCGAACTCGAAGATAATTCGAATAACAAAAAAAAGCAGAATCGAAAGACAAAGCGCGTCAAAAGGCGAAAATAAATAGAAAAAGCGAAATCAAATCGGATATGAATCGAATCACAAATCGGAAGCGAATGAATCAAAAGCGGAAACAGAAATCGGAAAACAAAGTAATAACGAAAACGAATTGAATCAAAGCAGACGAACGAATGGATCGAACTGAATTAAATGCCGACATCCCTTGGAAACACAAAATATAGAAAACTTATCACGTTGGAAACCTTAGACATTACCAATCTTATCCGGTATAATTTTTTTTCTTTCTTTCATTCATTAATCAAACTCATACACAGCAATATTATTTCCCATCTTGGAAATTCATCCATAAACAAACACTCAATTCTTAATTATATTCTTATACATTATCTAAAATCCAAAAACTGATTTTTATTCCAAATTTTATCGAAAATTCGGCAGCATAATGGCTGCATTTCCTTAAACCCAAAACCTGCAAATAGTTTAAAACGCACTTCTATAATTCCCAATCAAAAACTCAGAATTGTCAGACACTCCCGTCCGGAAATTCAGCATAAACAAAACACACTCCTATTTCTAAAATACTTCAATAAATTTCAATCCACAATAATCCATAATTAAATCCGAACACAACCCAATCGTATTTAATACAATTTCATAACTCAAAAGCCAGATACCAATTTCATAAGCCATAAATACCATACACAAATCTAAATCCATAACTCAAGTCCTTATACAAATTTATTAATTTATACATATCATCAATAAAGTACTTACAAATCCTTAATGGCTTTTCGAGCCATTTACAAACCAAATACTAAAATCCAAAATACAATTTACAAAAGATGCAAAATCAGACATATTGCTTGACTTTCTTTCATCCGATCTCCTGCTTGAAATCTGGAGATGGGGATGAAGGGGGGTGAGCACAAAGCTCGTGGATAATAAGTTTATAAATTGAATGATAAGTGAAAACATTTGCAAAATCTTTTTGCCATTTCTTTCAAAAGTTTCTCAGTAGAAAATTTTGCCAATTTCTTATTTCTCAATCTTTTTAAATCATTGCTAAAATAATTGCAATAATATCACAGCTGAAAATCCACAAATAGTTTATTTCTTAAAATTTCTCACATTTTTCACTTTTCATGATCAAAATCAAAATCATGTAAATCTTAAGTTCTTTCATATTTCTTAAACATCGTTCAAAACATGTAATGCATCACACTTATAAACAAAACAAAACACATAACACATCAAATGGTTTGGTTTGGTCCAAAACAGAACGTAATGCACATTCCCGCATAGCGGTCTTGTGCAGCCGTGAACGGAACGTACTACACTTTTCCGCATCGCGGTCGGGTGTAGCCGTAACTTATGGGAGTTCGAAATCGAAACTCCAGTGCCACTAGCGGGCAGCCGGGAGAAGGCTTTAAAACAGATAAGTGCGCATTTGTCCCACTTATGGGACCTGACCAAACCCACATAATCACATAATCGAAAACAAAAATTCGGATTGCCCGAAGACACATTTCGAAAATTCAATCTTTCATGTCATGTCATAATTAAACATAAAGTCACTCACAAATGTCACAAATTTCACATAATTCAATGTGCAATCATTCAAAACAAGGAATGCAATTTTCATAATTCATCAACATTGAAAATTTATGAATTTCAGAAATTATTAAGACATTCAAACACAATAAATGTAACAAATATTTCAACTTTATCAAATCATTCAAAATCAATGAATGAATAAATTTCATAATTGATCAAATCATTTCTAAATAATAAATTTTCAGAACTTTTATCAATTTATCGAAATCATTGAAAACAATGAATTTAACCTTTGTAACAATTTTTCAAAATCATTCGGAAACAATAAAATTCGAAAATCCATTCTTTCACTTTCTTGATTTTTCACAAAAACATACTTAGCTTAAAATTCAATAAATAAATATACTACCCACCTTGAATCGATGCTAGAAGCTTGTCCCATTCATCAATTTGTCCAATGCTTCTTTTCTTCTTCCAATTTAAAATTACCTAAACCAATTCACCCAAATTCAACATCATAAATAACATAATTACTCAAATTGAGCTTATGAAACACTACTTCCTCATATATTCAAGCTATCTAAATCACAAATTTCCAAAATTCCCAAATCCCAAAAATTGGGCATAACCCTAATTCACAATTATCCAAAATTGAACCAATTAAACTAAGCATTCACCAAAATTGAACCAATTAAACTAAGCATTCACCAAAATTGACATCATAATCCACAAACCTATATCATTTTCCATGATTCTAAACTAATAATTCAAGAAAAACTCAAAACTCAAAATTTTCTCTTACCTCATTTCTCCTCCAAATTTCGAATTTTCGAAGCGCCATGGAAAGCTTTCATCCTTTTCCATCCTTTTGCCTTGAAATCAACTTAAAAATCATGCTAAAAGTCTTCAAAATTCGAAAATCCTAAGCTTCTCCCTTTCCTCTCTTTTCTTTTCTTCTCCATGGCCGAAAGCCACTCTTCCTTTTCTCTCTTCCCTTTTGTTTCTTTCTTTCCTTTGTTCAAAGTCGGCTCTCCTTGGTATAAAAATGACAGTCCCTTTGTTTTTTTTAAAGCCATGTCATTTAATGAGAGCCAAAAGACCTAATTGCCCCTCTATGAAAGCCTAAAACCTTAACCCTTTAAGTAGTCTTCCCAATTTGCCCTTAAACTTTAGTTTCATGTATACTTACTTTAGGACAATTTTCTAACCATCAATTTGAAGGAATTAGCCAAAACTTCCTTCCAGAGAATTGTTCCTTATTGTCTCAATTTCATAAGGCCACAAAAATCATCCAATTTGGAGTACTACATCAAAAGTTATGCCCAAAACCTTTCAGACTTGTCTTATGTTAACAAATTTTCCAGCATGTTATTTCCATCCAAAAATTGATATTCTTAAGGATAAAATTGAAACTCTAGTCCTTCATAACAATTGTAGCCCTATTTCTATAGTTTAATACAAATCAAGAATTACCTCATTTGGATTACTAGAACAAAAGTTATGGCCAAAATACGTTCAGATGTCTCTAATCCAAGACTGCACACTAATCCTAAATTCAATTCAGAAATTGAAAGTATTAGGGGCAAAAAATTTCATTTCTTCATATGACTTGTAGCCCCATGTTTTGTGCCCCGTTTTTGAAGCCCAACGATCGGACCGCAGATGAAACATAAGCGAATTTTCAAGTTCCTTAACCTGGAAACCAACAAGGAGAAATTCCTCCTTGGCATGACATCTCAAGCCCAAGGGCGAGCCCACA
>JANZLD010606616.1:0-12113 GCA_026413575.1 Erythroxylum carthagenense
ATTAAAAGTGTGATGGTAGATGTTGAAAAGGAGCCTGGCAAGACCATTAGGGAAAATCACAAGAAGTGGAAGGAATTGTAATACGTAGTGGGAGCTTTATTACATACCTCGAATCTACATGAAAGGATTAAAAACGAAGGTAATATGGAATATCTGGATTTCAGTTTCATCTCTGATTCTGATGATGATTTTGAGCTTCAAACATCTCCGAATTTCCCGGGACCTTTAGTGGAAAGTGATTATCGACTTACGGGCTAAGCCTTTCTACAGTTTCCTCAAATCACGAGCTTCCTTAACGAGTCAGGAATCCTTATGCTCGTGAATGAACTCTTAAGTAATTGTAAGAGACCTTAACCTTTATATAGCTTCCATATCGGGCTTCCCCATCACAAGGCTGATATGAACCCAGTTCACACTAATCGGGACTCATTTTTTATTTGAACTTTGACTCATTAATCTAGATCATTTATTGTGCCACTTTATTATCTTTATCTGGATCAAATGGTGTAACTTAACCGGTAATTTATTTAAAAACTAAAATTGCAATTAATGTTAGTCCAACTTTCTGAGACATGGACAAAATTGTCCCTAAGGACAAAAATGTCTTACAATCTCCCCTTTGGACAAGCATTAACTGCAGTAGACTCTAGTTTAAAAATAATTTAAAAACTCAGTTAAGCCACGCTACTGTATAGTCGACTAAGTTATAAAAATGAAACATTTGATCCAAAGATAATGAAAGTCCATCAATCTGTCCCACAAGGCTTTCGATACCGAAAAGCATCAGATGTATGTTTCCTGTGTGACACAGATCTAATACAATCACAAATACCTAATACCTCACTAACATGAACGAAAAATGGAGTGTGGCAAACTACGATGATACCTTTATAATCTAATTGTATCATCTCCGTTTGTAGGTCTCAATTTCTCCATCTTTATGCTAAACTGCATTAGAAAAATCCTATTTTCTTCTCACTAAATGCTAAACAGTATTAGAGAAAACCTTTATGTTTTCCAACTGGATTCTAAACTGCATTAGAGAAACTTTATGGGATTAAAAACTTATATCCCCTTATGTCATGTCAAACTTTATAGATATTTATGCTAAACTATATGCATCTAAATGATATAGGCACAAGGTCAATCTATATATATGCCCAATGACCTTCAAATGCTTAAGATTGACACAAATCTTAAGACTTTCATACATACTATGACAATGTATGATGACATGTAATACTAAGGATAAACGATGATCATCTTTAACAATGAACCATCATACTATCACAATACTTCAAATTGTACAAATGTACATGGAGCAAACATAACGATCCCCTAACCGGCAGTGTCTAACGACATCAAAACACCCATACTATATACTTGTGTTACAAACACAAGTGGGTGAAGTCCTTTAGTTAAAGGATTGACTCACAATTCTTCAGTCCTTAAATGCTCCAAACCTTAATGTCACTTTTCATGTCAACACCTTTATTACCAAATAATTGATCATTAAACAAAACTGTAAGAAGAATGTCACAGTAAAATCAGATGGGTCTAGCCACTGAATGGACCACAGACCACTCAGAAATTAAATTTCTGAGTTAAACAATCTGCGAAGCAGTCCTTTTAGCATGCACTCTGCATGCCTAGTCGAGGAAGTTACACATGTCTTTATGACACACTTCTACGACATTATACCATCTGCAAACTTGAGCTGTAACCTTAAGTGAACTTTTGATCATCTGAACACATAACTAACTTTAAATCTGAATTCCCTACGAGGTTTAGTCTGTTGACTTTTCTATATGTCAATATATAATCCTTGATTCATTCATGTATCTCAACGCTCACTAGACTGCATTCCAAAAGTCTATATCTGTATTAACCAGATATTGACCAAACAGTCAACCAGTGATTGCAATGTCCTATCTAGTATATAACCAAGCATACATCAGCTATCCACCGTACTAGAATATGAAGCATTCCTCATAATCTCTCTCTTTAGTTTATTCTTTGGGTACTGTATCAAAGATTATCTCTCACTGTGAGAGATAGGTGTTATGACAAGTTTACTGTTAAAACCTTTGTAACACATACTCAATGTATGCATTTTTTAGAGATCTGATGAGAGTTGAGATATGTCCTGGTAAATCCGAATACCTAGGATAGAAGATGCTATACTAAGGTCCTTTATGTCAAGATTCTTGACCAAAAGTTGCTTATCCTCATACAACATGATCAAGTGACTTGATGTGAGCAATTTACCATCCTCATGCAGCAATAGGAAGATAACTTGCTCCCCTAAACTTCATAGTATAGGCACCCTTTGACTTTATTTTCCAAGAAGCAGGAAGAGGCCATAACCTCACCAAATGTAAGGTATCACTTTTAGGAGGTTTATTGTAAACCATATATTGATCTGCATAACTCGCAAATCATGTCAGTACTACCTAGATCCTAGGACCCTATAGATTGTACCATATAGACTACTTAATAAAGGTTTTTACTTATGAAGGTGGTTTTAATAGCTTTCTGATGTAACTCTATATCATCATAAGCTACAATTGCTTTTATCACTCAAAATGTATCCTACGAGGATATGAGAGAAAAGTAACACAAAGTCAACCTTTTTCCTTTGAGTGAACCCTTATGCAATTGAGCAAGCCATTAAACCTTTGGACTTTATCCTGAAATCCTTTAGGTCTCAAACTTTATTTACAACTGATGAGCTTGCAGTTCCTGATGCAAATCAACTAGCTCCTAGACCTTACTATGCTTCATGGCTTGCATCTCGTCATTCATCGCATCCCACCACACATCTACATTGGGTCCAAAAACAGCTTCTGTAAAAGTAACCAGATCCGTAATATGTCTAACAATGTAGTCCAGTACACCTAACAGACTATGTTGTCAGATGCGATAACAGGTTGTCTCACTCCAGTGGATTTACTTAACCTTATTAGATCTTGTACCCCCAGGAATTCCTCTGTGTATAGGTATGGGTTCCTATTCCTATACAGGTATGGTACAAAAAATCTAGATCCACCGGATCTAACTGTATGAGTAGCAGGTACAGGATAACTGTAGTATTCGCCTTGCTATCATCTGAAGGGTCAAGGGGCCCACCATTATCATAGACATGGTATTTCATAAACTTGGCTATTCGTGATTCTACTATTCTGGTCCCTCCTTATCTACAGTAAAATCTGTAGCCCTAAAGTGGTTGAGATATTTTACTAAATAGCAATGAAGGGAACGAGCATTCAAAATTTCTTTATAAGGATTATCCTACCTCAATCGGGCAACCTTTTACACGATTGTGCGCAAGGCTAAGTTCTTCAACTTCTAGATAGGTAGATTAGTCTTGTTCTGCATTGGCTTCTTTAAGTCCTTCAGGGTGCAGCTATGCCTTTCGACAACACACCATTTTGCTCGGAACTACTCGGCATAGTGAACTAAGTCACTATTCCAACTAACTCCATATATCTAGCAAACGGGCCTTTTAAAGTCCCGAAACATTATGTCTGCCACGATATTCTCGTCCATGGTCAAATCTGACTATCTTGATGAATTTTCTCATCTGGTTCTCAACCTTCAGACTTTAAGCAAGAACACATGACTTTGATGGGAAAAAACATCAAGAAATGTCATAACACTTTTATAATTGCATAATGCAATTGTATGAGGTCTACCAAAATCTGTATGTATCAAACTCAACAAGCTCAAAGTATGAGTTGACCTCAGTGTCCTTATTAGTCAACTTACCCCTGTGACGGTCAGTATATGTTCCAGATCATCTCAATCTAGAATTGAGAAATGGTCTCCCTGATCAATCTCTCAATCCTAGCTCTGGAAATGTGGCTTAAACTTTTATGTCACATCATGTATGACTTCTCATTCATCAGGTCCTTAATAGCTTGTTTTGATATGAAGAAGTGTATATCTAATTCGGGATAAGACATATTCTATAGAAACTATATGACAAGACAGTTGCACCTTTATGTTTTGTATTAAACCACAACTGTATAACAGAAGTATTAAATGCAAAGCGTCAACCTTCAGCATCCTTAATTGATCAAAAGATCACATATAAAATGTGTCGTGTAAACCCTAATGGACCTTACTATAAAGTTTAGTACATACACGCCTTATAGATATCACTTCCACATCTTTATTGCTGTGAACCATCAATTCCTCCTTCCATTATTTGGCTTTATCCTGGATATAAATTACTGCATTGTGGAAGCACCCTGATCAGATGTTCCACTAAATAGTCACTGATACTTAATACAACTATTGTAAATTGATTCATAATTGATAAACCAAAGAATAACCTGATGGTCACAGTCTTCCCTTAAATCTCATACTACTAGTTTCTTTTTGTCCTAAGGACCTTTACCAGAACTGATTTGACCAGTGTCAGCATGTGGAGAAAATTTGAACTTTCTACCTTTGAACTTAATGGACTTCATCTTTATCTTCCCTTAAGTTGCTTCCAGGACTGTAGGAGTAACAACTTGAGTTTCTCCACCTCAACAACACAATAGGATATCAAAGCATTGAATCTCAATATCTTCACCTACTGTGGAAATAAATTATTCTCGATAAGTACTCCATTACTCCCCTTTTCCTCTGTATACTTCATGGAGAATACTACTTTTATTAAGGCACTTGTCTAAAGACCAAATGAGATTGTGTACCTTTGGGAGACATTACAAAAAAAACTCCTTCGCTATGTCTGTGTCCGGAAGTTCACTTTGCAGATGATTAGGTATGGATTCTTAATGGTCGTCAAATATAATCTGTTAGACCGATCCTAGGCTTCATAGGCTGCTTTATGAGTTGTCAAGCTTATAGATGTAATTGGAGATGGCTTATCCGTCCATATGGCCATTTTAACTACAGCTATCTCCATAACCTTCAAAACATCCTTCGTCCAATTCTCCGTCCAATTCTTTATATTGAAACCAGCAAGGGTTTTAGTGGTGACAATGATTTAGTTGACTGAAAAGGTGACTTTATGATGATGATCTTTAAATCAGCACTAATGTAGGACAACAGTGATACTAAAGCCATTGAATAGTATCTTTCTTGAAAATCCGATCACACATATTATGAAATACCATTGGGCTTAATACATAATATATACAATTAGACTTTACACATAAAAGATCGGAGTGCAAACCATCAACTCTTATGACACTACCACCTTTGGGTGAATAGATCACTTGAGCAATAGCCTTCCTCCATCTAATGCCTTTATGTACATCTCAGAATTTTATGTAAGGCCAACACCTTTGGCCTTTGGGCAGAATAACTTGTAACATCCCGTCACTGAGGGGATGAGTACAGTGAGTGTGCATTCATAATTGGCATGCTCATGCATTTGTTAGCCTCTATAATTTGATAATTGGTAATTATTGCACTAGCATAAGCGAGTACATACATGTATGACATATTCCCAATATGATTGGGTAAATTGGAAATTTGGAGATAATTGTGTTAATTAAGTTTTGAAAATCTAATTGGAGTGAGAAACGAGATTTAGGAGTTTGAAATATGAAATTGGAGTGCATGATCGTGAGGTTTATAATTTTGAGTATTTTTACTAATTTTTCTGGAATTTTTTGGAGTTATAGATCCGGATCAAAAAATTGACCTAATGACCGATTAATTGAATTTTCGGTTCAGAGATTGATTGTCCAATGGCACGGAAAGATTAGAATTTTGATTTGATGAATTAGAATTTAGAGCCATTGGAATTTGGGAGAATTTAGATTGAGAATTTGGATTTAGGGTGTTTGGAGTGGACATGTGGCAAGTAATTTGCCAAACGTGCCCTTAGATTTTTAGTTTAAAAACCCTTACCTTTGAAATTTGTCTTCCACGATGCTCTTTGATTTTGAGAGAAGAAAGTTTGCCCTTTTCCTTCCACGTGATCTCCTCCTAGCTTGTGTGATTCTCCCATTTTCTTTTTGTTAATTGCTTCCTTCCCCATAAAAAATCTACCCCTTTTAGTTTGTGTTGGAAAGGATGATAGTTGGGTTTGTTTTGGTGATTGCCGTGGGTGTGTGAGTTGGAGATTGGAGTGTTATTTGAAGGATTTCAAGTTGAAAACAAGTAAGTTCTTACTCTTTCTTGCTTTAGATAGTTGGATTTGTGGATTAAATTGAGCTATATTGATGATTGATTTGTATATTTGAGGAATGGAAAATGTTAGGTTTCGGATGATGATTTTCTTGCTTTTGGTTTTGATAATTTAGGGATAATGGTTATTTGATGGAATTGAGGTTAGGAATGAGCTGTTTGAAGTATATTAAGTTGTTTTAGGAGTGATTGAAAAGGGAAAATTGGATTGGAAGTTTGCAGAAGTCGGAAAATCTGGAAAATCTGGGTTTTGGGCGTTACTGGGTTTGCACGCAGCGACGTATGCGATGAACACGCCGTGGCGAGCAAATCAGCTCTCGCACGCCGCGACGAGCGAATAAGGCACGCCGCGGAGAGCGTGAGAAGCCACGTCATGGTGCGCGCAACGCGTACGCCGCAGCGAGAACGCCAATTTTCTGAAATTGATTTGTAAGTTGGGAATTGAGGTGTTAGGCTTATTGATTTGGGGTTCTTGATTTATTGCAATCTAGAGACTATGAATTACAGATTTTTGAGATCGAATTGGGGTGATTTTGGATTAGTTTCAGGAATGTCATAAACATGTATAGTACGAAATTAAATCGTCGCATGTGCATAATTGACTTCTGTAAATTGAACAGTTAGTAATGTATGTATATTCTGATTGTTATAGAGGCACAAGTGGAGCGTCGATCCTCCGACGTGGCTGAGACTTCCCGGCATTAGCTCGGAAGTTATAGGTGAGTAACCTAGTTGGTTTCTCAATCTTTGTGTTTTAAATTATGTGCTTATGCCATATGGGAGAAATGGAGGGTTATGTGTTTGATTGTGATTTGGTTTCGGACCATAGGTGTCCAAAGTATCAGGAATTTGTTATTGAAGTGTTATACGTGTGGAATTAAATGTAAATTGGGCATACGTTAAATTGTAATTGGAACATGTGCATTTCATGCATCGGAGTATGATCAGATAAAGACAGTTGTGACCGGAGCAGCTAACGTATTTCAGAGCTTAAAGCTCAACGCTACAGGGCCTCGAGCCCAATGTATTTCAGAGCCTCAGGCTCACCGTATCAGGGCATTTCACGCCCAACGTATTCAGAGCTACAGGCTCAACGCAATGTGCCCATCACTAGGACAGTTCACGCGCATGGTCACAACAGCGAAATAAAATGAAAGTGTCACATGCGCATTGCATATGCAAATGATAATATGTGAATTGTGTCAAAGGCGAAATGCCTTATATTCGTGAACTGACATGCATGTGATAATTCTGTAAATAATACTGTGCGATTATTTGTATACTGTTTGTATGCATGAGTTGGGTGGACCATCGATGATAGTTTCTCGTTGAGTTCGCAAACTCACCCAACATTGCAATATTTTTTTCTGGACAGCAGTAGTAGTAGACTCCTAGCTCCAGAGTGATAGAGCTTTCTCTGCCTTGTAGATCGTGTCGGCAAGAGAAGTTATGGTGCAGAGGTGGGTCAGTTGGGACCCTTTTGGGATGACCTAGTTAGGAGTTATCAGTTTCTTTGTGTATTGTAAAGACAGTGATTTTGGACTGATTTGTGTAATTAAGGTTGCTTAGAATGAAATGAAAAAGTAAATTTGGTTTCAATTTTTAGTGATATTTATTTGATACCTAGTAGATTATAGTTGGTTTGCTCGGTAGTGCACCCTTATCTTGGGTTATGTATCGGAACGACCTGCGGGCATCCCGATGTGTACCCTATAGTAAGGGGGCGCTACATAACTAAACATAAAATCAAAGACATCCCCCAACATACAAGCAAAACAATTCAGAATACTGACTTGAAAGGCCACTTTAGTAACTACATTCTCATCAGCATCCAAAAAGTCCGCAAACACAAGGGATACATCTTTATGTCATCCTCACATCCTTTATGGGCATACCGTATGTGACAATGCAACTTCAATAAATGCAAAAACTCAAATGCACAGTCTTATTGTCACACACACGTTTTGAAGACATTTTTCGAAAACTTTATTTTAGACTTTTATAAACGAAAAATCTCAGTAGAGTGACTATCGTGCGTCACCGGATACTGAACCAACCTCCTGAGACACGACAACCTCATGTATCTCCCTTATGACAAGTTCATTGCACAAAAATTCACTTAAAAATGGCTTCAGAATGTCTCAATTCCTATTTTCGATTGATTATCATGTAATCACGAACACTAAAAATGAGACCTGAGACACGAGACCTCATGTATCTCCCTCATACGAAGTCCGAAGCATGAAAATTCAATCAAAATCGGATTTAGAATACCTTAATTCCTTTTTCTAGTGTTAAACTTTAATTTATTACTAATATAATAAATCCAGAAAAATAGAAAAAGGTTACTTTATAAATTTTTCGGACCCAAACACTGATCCAAAATACCCAGGGGTACCTTTACGATAAATCTGGAATTTTTAAGTTTTTTTTAAAACACTGTAGCTAACGTCAGCAGGTGTCCGTACAGCTGACATCAGCTGCTGACGTCGCACTGATGTTAGTGCGCGTGCACTGCACGCGAGCGACCTGACGCAAGTTTCAGTGTCTGACGCGTGGGTCACACGCGCAACATGCTCACACGTAGACACTGTGTGACGCGTGCATTGCATGCTACAACACGTGTCGCGGATCGGCCGCGGCCACGTGACGAATACGTGGACAGCCTGGATGGGCGCATGTCATGCATGTGCTCGCCGTTCCACGTGGGTGGGGATGCTGGTCGTGAGTCACGCTTGCATCAAACGCATGACATGCGTCTGTCGCTTCATGGAGCGATGTGTCGTGTAGTGGTTGGTGTACGCGGCCCTCACAACTACTATAACGACGTCGGGCGCATTCACCTCCAACGTCAGAAGCAATTTGTAGCATCTCGAGAGTCTATTTTTTGCTCCGTTCAGTCCATTTTTAACCCATTTTTTGTAGTTAACCTTATGTATACCACTTTTACGTAATTATATACGAAAAAAAAACTAAAAAACAAATCAAAAATTAAGTAAAACCAAATGAGATGAAAAACTGAAAAACCTTCATTTCCGGCGATCCGATCACATAACTGCTCTGATACCACATGTAATACGTAGTGGGAGCTTTATTACATACCCCGGATCTACATGAAAGGATTAAAAACGAAGGTAATGCGAAATATCTAGATTTTGGTTCCATCTCTGATTATGATGCCGATTTCGAGCTTCAAGCGTGTCCGAATCTCCCAAGACCTTTAGTGGAAAGTGATTACCGACTTACAGGCTAGGCCTTTCTACAGTTTCCTTAAATCACGAGCTTCCTTAATGGGCCAGGAATCCTTATGCTTATGAATGAACTCTTGAGTAACTGTAGAAGACCTTAACCTTTATATAGCTTCCATATCGAGCTTTTCCATCACAATATCGATATGGACCTGCCACACTAATCAGGACACATTAATCTAGATCATTTATTGATTCACTTTATTATCTTTATCTGGATCAAATGACGTAACTTAACCAGTAATTTATTTAAAAACTAATATTGCAATTAATGTCAGTCCAACTTTATGAGACATGGACAAAATTGTCCCTAAGGACAAAAATGTCTTACAGAAATTTCTGTTGAATAAAGAGATGGAGAATAAATACCCTGTAGAGCTGGTAACGCAATTGAAAGCCAATATTTAAAAATTTGTAGCGCCTCGTGGTTTTATTTAACCTTTGCAGCTTCTGGTTTCTACTTTTCAATAAAAATGAAACTTTGATTTCCAGTAAGAAGATAGCTGGATCCTACCTATTCCCTAAATTGAGATTGAAATCGCGCTCGCAGTGTGATTTCAGATTTATTTGATACCCTATTAAGAAGAGATGTTGTGCTATTTATCAGTTATTTTTTAATTTATAGACTAAAAGTTTTGACCATCTTAAAAAATTGTTGATGTTATACCCTCTTTTCATAATTTTTGAATTATGATATATATCATATCTGTGTTATACTATAATTATAAAATTTTAATTTATTAAATAATAAAATTCATATATATTATATAAAAATATTAATATGATGTAACTCACTGCATCATTTATATTAATAAAAAATTTAACGTCATTCATATTAATAAAGAATTTAATGTTAGATTATTATTATTGTTGCTGTTGTTGTTATTATTGTTGTTGTTATTATATTAAAGTTATAAATTTAATTTTTGTAAAATTAAATATATATATTCTTATAAAAATATTCAACGAAATACTAAGAAATATAACATTCATGCCCTTATAATGTTTTTTAAATCATATCATCATAAGTCATTTTACACATTAACAACTACTTTTACCAAACATCTTTAGTAAATAACTGATATTATTCGCTGATCAAATCAGCTGATATAATCAATTATCAGCTAGTTGCTGATAGAATCAACTAACAGTTAATACAATCCGCTGTTTTCCAAACATGACCTAATTCTAAGTTAACAAATCTCATCCATCCACTTCTATGTCTCATTCCTTTATCTAGGTTATATCATTATTAGGGACGATTAGTTTGCACAGAAGAATGGTAATAAAAATGATAATGAATATAATGAGAAATGTAAATGAATATTGTCATTATAGTTATGATGGTTAGTTAAGAGGAATAAATGATTACCATTATTATTGATAGTTGATGGTTCATAAAAGATATTGATAATTACAATATATTGATTAATGAATGAATTATATTTTAATTAATTATATTGTAACTAATTAAATAATTATATTGTAACTAATTAATTAATTATATTTTAATTAATTAATAATAGTATTTTAGTTAATTATATTGTAATTAATCAATTAATAATTATATTTTAATTAATTATTGAATTATATTAATTATATTTAATTAATTAATATTAAAAATATATTTTTTTTAAAAAGTCACTGTCAAGAAAATAGTTTCATTCCTCTACTAAATAGAGAATATAGAGGATTCATTAAAAGTAAGATATCAAACTATTACCTCTATAATGATAATCAACAATCAACAATCGACTTTTCATTCATTACCTGTTAACCTATTCCCAACCTCGTCAACTAATTATCCCTTTAATCTTTTGATACTTTTGTCGGAGGTAGGAGATTGTGGCCTCTCTTTATTAAAAACATGAACATGGACATAATATTACCTTCCTTAGTTTCTACTATTGATAAAGCTCAAGAGGGAGGCGTGGAGTCACCAAAACTTCAAGAGGTTTTTCTTTGAACAGGGCAAGACGTAAGCCCGCGGTCATGTCAATTGGCTCATCTGATGGTTTGTGGAAGTTAAATGCCTGAAGTAACTTTGCAAGTGCCAATGACATCTCTTGCATTGCTAGGTTGACTCCAGGACATGACCGTCTTCCCGAGCTAAATGGAAGAAACTCAAAATGTTGACCATAAACATCAACATCTACTTTTGTTGTCAGAAATCTTTCGGGCATGAACTCCTTCGGATTTGACCAGAACTTTGGATCTGTTTGCACCTTCCATAGGTTGGGAAATAAGCGAGTCCCTTTTGGGATAAAATGTCCTCCAAGGTAACAATCTTCTATAGACTCGTGCGGAATTGCCAGTGGACCAGGTGGGTACAATCGTAAGGTTTCTTTGATAATAGCTTGGATGTACAATAAACTGTCCACGTCCACTTCGTTCAATAATCGATCTCTACCAATTTTTTGGTCAATCTCTTCCTGAGCATACTCCAATACTTGTTTATTGTTTAACAAGTTACTAAAGATCCATGTGAGAGACATAGATGATGTATCTGAGCCCGCTGTCATAAAAGTCTAACAAAACGATTGAAATTAAGATGTGATATAATTGGTTTTCAATATATCAAAATATATCATTAAGCTAATTTTATTAAAAATATTTTAAAATTATACATCCTTGAAACTTAGACAAAAATTACCCTTTTGAATATTCAGAAATTTTAACTCAAATTTAAATTCAACAATAAATTAGATTGATTAA
>JANZLD010606664.1:0-12108 GCA_026413575.1 Erythroxylum carthagenense
CACACTTAAACACTTAACACATGTTCACACATAGGACTCATACCCATGAGACTCAGGCTAGGGATCAGTTGCCACAGTCTGCTATGACATAATTTTAATAGATACGATTTGACCTATGTTTTAGAAAGTGCCCATGTAAGTTCGTACTTCTGGGCTCTGATGCCACCTAAATGTAACACCTCACTCCCATAAGACCCGAACCCGACATCGATAGTGATATCCGAGTCCGTGCCCTGCGAGGGTGGCGTGCTACAACACTCAGTCAAATCTTTGTATAAATTTTTTTTGAAACAAACTCATACATTTTAAATATATGCGGAAAACAATTTACATAGCATGACCTGTGCCTGTACAAAATGGTCGAATCATTTATACAGAATTTTAGAAAAAAAAACTAATTTTATACAAAATTTTACAGATACTGATGTAGACGCAACTGATCCCGACTGCTTCTATCACTCACCAGTGGTCGCTATACGCCCGTTGCCTAACGGGGTATTCTTCTGAGTCCTGAAAAATAAGTGCAAATTTTGGGTGAGTTTTGAAAACTCAATGAGTGACCATCATCGATGGTCCTCTCAATCTATGTAACGATATCAATCTCATAACATATATTAGCAGTGTTGCATATTCGATCACATTTCACATTTTGCATACATAATGCCATTTCATAAAACATTTTCACAAAATTGCACATTCACTCTATTATGGAAATCCACGTTCATGTTATTCATATTTGATACACATATATGACACTCACTTCTCATTTGTTATTATTTTGCTGTGATCGAGTGCCTAACTGTCCTCATTGTAGGGCTCATTAATATCTGTCCCTTATCTGATGGTGGATACAGGGCTCTTTATACGTTGAGCCTGAGGCTCTGAATCACTTATGAGCCCGAAGCTCATTTTCATACGTTGAGCTAAAAGCTCTGATCAGTGGCATCTCTAGTCCAAGACCATTATATTACTAGCAACGCTCAGGCATATCACAGTTTATCATAATTTCACAGTTAGAAGAACCCCAGAACTATTTTCACATAAATTTATGGCATTTTGCCTTTCATTTAATCAAATAAATCAAATCCAATGCAGCATGTAACACTTTTCAATTTATTTCAATGTTGTGACTGAGTGCCTGACCTGTCCCTATAAGGGCACATTAATATTTGAGCTAGAGGCTCTAAAACTGTCCCACTAAAGGCACATTATTCGTTGAGCCAGAGGCTCTAAAACTATCCCACTTAGGGCACATTATTCGTTGAGCCAGAGGCTCTAAAACTGTCCTTTTAACGACACATTAATCATTGAGTCAAAGGCTCTGAAACTGTTCCTTTTAGGGCACATTAATCGTTGAGCCATAGGCACTAAATTACTATGGGGCTCGAGGCCCAAATATAAACGTTGATCTAAAAGCTCTGATCAGTGGCTGCCACGGTTACAACTGTCAGTAACTTAACATGCATTCATGAATGGAATGCATATGGCACAAGAAGACAATATCCACATCACAATCATTTCTGAGTTATCATGTTTGAACAATTGTTTCACAATTAGTCACATTAAAACTCACAGTCACGTATAATCACATTTAAACATGTGGATCCCACATTCTCAGAAAAACGACACTTCTACGTCAATATCTCCCATTACCTCGGACACCTTTGATCCGAAATCTAGTCATAAACACGCACAAGCCCACCATTATTCTCCACAGAGTCATAATCAATTAATTATAAGTTGACGTTCCAAATGCGCCTCTACCACAAGTCAAATACTCAATTTTACACATTATTCAATCAGAAATACTAAATATTGCACATGTAGCAATTTAAAGATATGTACTATGCACTTTTGTGACATTCCCAGCACCATTCGAAAAATACCCGTCACAACCCTTCCTCTATATAGAAACCAATAGACACTAAAATCTTTCCATTTTTTTCAGAAAAATCCAAAAGTTATTCCCCAAATAGATACAGACTATCTTTATGTCGAAACCAAATTTTACGCTCAACTTCCATAAAAAATTGAGACCCCTTATAAACTGAACTAAATTATTTTCTTTATAAAACTTATAGCCCCATGCCTCTAGTTTACACCAAAACAAAAATCATCTTATTAGAATATCTGTACAAAAAGTTATGGTTTAAAAACAAAAACATAATTGTAGGAAGACAGTAGCTTGCCGCGGCATGAGGAAGCTCGCCGCGGAGAAATCTACAAGCTCGCCACGGCGAGGGCGATCACACACGCCTCGTCGTGGGCGCAAGAGCGTGCCATGATGTGGCGTACACGCTTCTGCTATGTACGTCGCGGCGTGCGAGCCCGAAATCTGATTTTTCAACATTTTTCAATCAAATTCTTTCCATCTTTCACAAACTAAATCATCTTAACCCTAATTCATCACTCACACATCATTTTTCAACTCATTTCATACCAGTATGACTCACAAAACATCAAAATTTACGCTTGATCATAAACCTAAAAACAACACATTTTCGTTAACCCATTTTACCACTTCTAACACATAATCCACCCTTAACTAACATCAAAACATGTTTTATTCGATTGATCAAGAAGGAAGATACCAAACTTACTTGAATTGGCTTCCAAACACTTCAAAGATTTCCAAACCCTTCTTTTTCTTCTCTTCCTCTTCTCCCACGGCATCTTCAAAAACCCTAATCTTGTCTTTTTATACCCTTAAAAATGGTGAAAAACCCATTCTACCCCTTCCCTTTAACCTTAAGACTTTTAATCTTAAGTGACATACCCAAATTGCCCTTATACAACTTCTTATAAATATGCTACTGCAATTCATAAATTTAAACTCTTAGGGACTGAATCGAAATTCAATTCCTTTAGATTAACACATTTTCATTGTTTCTGTCGTGACTATCAATTCCCATTTCAATTAATTCATATACTTAGACTTTCATAGTCCTCTCCAACATTTCAATGCTCATGATAAAAGTATGCCTAAATCATGTCATTAATTTGTAGTGTCGATTTGACAGTCATTTTCAGTACCGAAAATCTCATCAGTACCCACGTAGCAATTTTATGCAGAATACACATCAATCACTCCATTTCACTTTTGCAAACAAAAAAATTCACATTATTCACAAAAATGACACTTATAGACACATGTGTTAGGAAATGTCATAAATGCTTGTACAATCATATACATTTGCAAAAACTACCATTCATATCAATATAGAGGCCATTTTGTGCATGACTAAGCCGAGATACAGTTACACACTCACAACTTGACCCAAATTTTCTATTTACCATTCCCATCGGTGATGGGATGTTACAGAGGTGATCTTTGATTTTTTGTAAACTAGAGGCAAAGGACTACAAGTTTTACGAAGAAAGGAAGTTTTGAATCAATCTTTAAAGTTCTCATATTTTGGATGGAAGTTGAGTATAGGATATAGTTTCGATAAGGATAGTCCCTATATATTTGGAGTATAACTTTTGGAGTTTTGAATTAAATTAAATGATTTTGGTGTCTATGAGTTTCTATTATTTAGAGGAAAATTGTTATGACGGAAAGTTTTAGAATAGTGTCAGGAATGTCACAAACATGCATTGTACGCTTTTTAAATTTGCTACATAAGTATATATAAATATTCCTGTGAACATTTGGTAATGTATATATATTTTGACTGTTAGCATCGATCCACCGACATTATTGAGACTTCTAGGCATTAGCTCCGAAGTTATAGGTGAGTAACCTAGATGGTTCCTCAATCTTTATTTGTTTAAAATTCTGCACTTATAACCTTGTGGAGATAATGGTGGGCTTGTGTGTTGTTTATGACTGGATTCCGAACCGAAGGTGTTCGATGTATTGGGAGATTATGCCATAGAAGTGCCGATGTATGTGAATGTGCGAGCTATCTACTTAAGATGTGCTACTTTGTGACATTTGTCTTGATTGTGCCTTATATACTGACTCATTTCGACATATGCATTTCATGCATGAAGGCATGATCAGATAATTATAGTTGTGACCGGAGCAGCCACTGAAAGCTTAAAGCTCAACGTATTAGGGCCCCGAGCCCACCGTGATTCAGAGCCTCAGGCTCACCGATTAATGCGCCCTTATTGGAATAGTTTAGGCACTCGGTCACAACAACGTAATAAATTGGTAAAAAAAGGGTCATATGCACATTTCGTATGCATTTGATTGAATGTTTTTTATTGTTGATTTAGTGAAAGGCAAAACGCCTTGTGTTCATGTAAATAATCATGTAGTACTTTTGAATGGGCTATTTTTGATATAACTGTGATTTGTATAAGTATTGCATGAATTGAGTGAACCATCGATGATGGTTCCTCACTGAGTTCGCAAACTCACCCAAAATTGTAACTTATTTTTCAGGACCGAGAGAGTAGACTCCTAGCCCCAGAGGGACTTCTCTTGCCGTGTAGATCGTTTGGCAAGAGAAGTTATGGCTCACAGGTCGGTCAGCTGGGATTTTTGAGGGATGACCTAGTTAGGCTTTTGTATTAGATTTCTTTCAGAGTAATGTACAGGCAATGAAAAACTTACAGAGTTGTAAATTACTGCTTTTGATGAAATGAAATGAGGAAACATTTTGGTTTTAGAAATTAGTAATTTTTATATAGATGCTTTACAATTATGATGCCATGTGAAGTTCAGTAGTGATTGTGCGTAGTTCACCCGTATTGTAAGATATGCATCGAAATGACCTACGGGCGTCTTGGTGTATACCCTAGGGTAAGGGGGTGCTACACTCTAGGTGGGGATGCCTATATATAGTTCATTCGAGCTTTGCTCTTCTCAATTCATTCATTCTGTCATTCTTAGCGGGTGAGAAATCAAAGAGAGCATTCTTTGTACTCTTTTGAGGGAAAGTAATATAAAGTTGACCTTTTGACCGTATCTCTATGTGTTTTCTTGTTACCTATGTTCTTTATTGCTTTCGCGTTGTTTCTGCGAGTATGTGCGAGGTAAACACTTCGAGGGTTGGGGAAAGGCTGAGTTTTGCTTTAACGGATCTAAGTGAGACTGCCATACAAAGGGTGTGAGCGAGCAACTTCAGGTGAAAGTTCGAGTCTCCAAGGTGACCTCTGTAACACTTAGCACGGTGGATTTGCCCCGTGTAGGTTTAAAGAGAAGGACTTAAGGACTGGGACGAGTCAACCGTAATGGCCAATGAAGTCTAAGTCTTGTTTTGTTAAAAATTGTCTTTTTTTGGAGTTTGTTTTTGGCTTGTCTTTGATTTTTATGACTTTGGATTTATTTGAAGGTTTGTAAAAACCTTAATTCATACTGGTTTATGAAATTATGATGAATGTTTTGTATGTTTTGGTTTTGTCTCAATTCTATATGCATGTATGTTATGTTGTCTACGTGGCGTCCCGTATCCTCCCAGGGGGTATTAGGGCTTCACATAATCTCCTTATGACTTCATTGAATTAATATAACTTTATGTCTGAGTTGAAAGTCAATTATACTAAAAGCCACTTTGTTTTATCCAAAAGTGTTGATCAAATGGAAGAAAGAGTTACCTCTATAGTCGAAATAAGGAGAAATCAATCCTCTTTATGCTATCTAGGCTTGCCAATCACTACTAGAAGGATTCAGTTTATTAAGTGTTATCCCCTCATTGAAAGAATTCAAAAGAGATTGACTTCTTGGACCAACCGAACCCTATCCTATAAAGGTAGACTACAGTTAGCCAACTTAGTTCTTAATTCCATACATATGTATTGGTCTTCCAATATGGTGCTGGCAAAGGGAGTTATTAAATCTTTAGAAAAACTTATGAGGAAATTTTTATAGGGAGGAAGTGACCCTAACAAGAGACATGCCAAAGTAAAATGGGCTAATGTTTGCAGATCTAAGGTGGAGGGAGGCTTAGGGGTTATTCCAATCAAATCCTTTATTAAAGCTCTCTTAATAAAGAAGTTTTGGTCTATTCTTGAGGGTAAAGAAACACCATAGGTTAAATGGCTCTATATTAACATCCTAAAAGGTAGGAGTTTATGGGTTATTAAGCCCAAGACTTTTCACTCTTGGTTTCTAGCACAATTACTAAAGGTTGACGATGATTTGAAATCCAAAATCACAAGTCAAGTAGGGAATGGAGAAAGGGCCAGTTTTTGGTATGATAACTAGACAAGGGCAACTTAGCTATTGGGACACCTCCCTTCAACTGCTAAGGTTATATCCTTTATTAGGGAAGGGTAATGGATAGAGTTCCCAAGGGAACTTCAATCCTTAAAACCCAACTATCCCCCTAACTTACTGTTCCCTGATAGATATAATTAGAGAAATTATCCGAAGGGATTATTTAGCACTGAAAGTTATAGAGAATGCTTGAATCAGGGAGAGGTCAAAGTGGAATGATATGATATGGTTTGACATAAAGAGCTATTGCCTAGCCCCTTTTTCATTCTATGGCTCACTACCATAAACAAGTTAAGTCCAATGGATAGGCTTTCTTTCCTTAATTCTATTTGAGTCGTGTCGTGTAATTTAGGACGAGAAAATAGGGACATTTGGTTTTGGATTAGACATAAATTTCTTTGGTTCTTAAGAAAAAATCAATATGTAAGGATTCTTCAATGGTTTATCAATTTAAATACTATTTCCCATCCTAATACAATTATCTGCCTAATTTCCTTTACATCTTGGAATAAAGAAATATAGGCTGAAAGAGCCTACACAGGTTCCAAGATATCAGTAGAAGTTATGAAAAGATTATTGAGTGTATTTATAATAAGGTTAGAGAGAAAATAATATCCTCGAGGTCTATCAAGGAATGCTCATATCAACTAGCTATCTAATGGAGATTATAGTGAAGAATTCAAGTTATATGTACCATGGAGAAAGCAACAGAAGGGAGACTTATCACAAGGTGTTAGATGGCAAAGCGACTACAAAGCTAGGGTTTAACTGAGCGACTGCTTATTGTTTAGACTATCTAACAAAGGACTGATAAAAAAAGAAGCATATGGAGAGCAAGAGAAAGTTGGAAATTTGCTTCGAGGTGGGCAATCTCCATAATAAGGAGCTTTTTCTTAAGCTCAAATATGGTTTGAGAAGACATAAAATAATTGATTAAAAGACAAATGAGCAAGGAAAGAATCATTAGACAGAATCTTCTCACCTATGGCTTGTCTGTAGCGAAAAGTGGCTTCCATTGGTGTTGAATATTCCAACCCTAATTGACGAAGATTTTATGCATCAATTTGCAGATGTGTAGCGTTTTACCCCTTTTACCATCTAAAACCCTCTTGGATTCTTGATAAGCTATCGTTCACTCTTTAATGTTGTGGCTTTTGATACGCTGTCGTCTAGTGCTTGCTAATTTTCTTTGCATCTAACATTTGCATGTGGTTGGATTGTCGTTTTGGCATGGGAGAGTTTGTTTTCTCTCTTTAAGTTGTATTGTTGACTCTTTTCACTAATTTTTCAGTATATTTAATTTTAATTTTTCAAAAAACAAACAATAACAAAAATCTCAACTTTGGTTAACCTCAACCCTTAAGATATCATTTTATAGTAGAAACACTCATAATCTTTTAGAGTTTAAAAATGTGAAGCATTAGTAACCAAAATGAGTAGTCAAACTTGAGATGAATCAAGAAGTAGCAACGTTTATCTTTCTAGACTCGAGAACTTTTTCATATTAAATTCATGTCACTTTTTGTAATCACAACCAAAAACATCACAAAAACAAGTAACAAGCAACAAATAAATAGGTAACAAACCAACAGGTCGAGTAATGAATAATAGAGCACTAGATTTTGGTGAGAAGTTAAAGTTTTACATTCTCTCCCTGTCTTGTTCTCTACGGAGACAAGAGATGTCATTTTTGTCTTTAATAGTTTAGCATATTTTTATTAAATTCAAATATCATATATGGTATCACCATCCTACATGGCAACTACTTGGCAAAAATAATGATGTGACGTAGGATTTTAGAGCTATTTTGCAAAAAATTAAAAGTTCGAGCATTTTTAGTGCCACTTTTAAAGTTCGAGCTAGTATTGAAAAATTGAATAAAGTTAGATATTGTTTTACAATTAACCCTTTTTTCTATACACTAGTAAACAATTGGTATAAGAAATAAGAGAATAGTTATTTGCAAATAATTTGATGCATATTAGAACAATTTAATCATTATTTATCTGAAGACAAAAGTTAGTTGACTCCTATAGTTAACTTAGATTTTGTTTGTTGGTAAGAATTTATGTTTATGCATAAAACAAATGGCTAGAAAATAAATATAATTAATTTATAATTAAATAATATGGACAAATAAGTTAAAGAAAGCACATCTAAGTCACTTGCCTAAAATATGAATAATTTCAATATATGTCTAATAGCTTCACACAAAAATGTAACATAATTAAATTATAATTATAATAATTAAAGCATGCAAGAAAGTAAAATAATCATTCTTAAAATAGATAGAAAATAGAAAACTTGAAAGAATAATAGAAAGAAAAGAAAAAGTTTTGTTTACATATATGGTTTATAGTTGTATACTTATTTATAAATGTTTTCAATTGGTTTGTTTTCATTAGAGTTTTATTTCGAACATATGGTTTATCTAAAAGGATTAAATGTACAAGTGCTTACAAATTTCTTCCTACTACCTTCTTCTTTGAAAGTTTATTTTAATATAAATAAAGCAATATAATATTAATTTCAAAATTTTAATGGTGTAACATAGAATACAGTAAATTAGTTATTCTTAAATATTCAACAAAAAATCAAAAATAACTCTCAATACTAAAGATAGATAATAAATTTAAATCTTGTAAATATATTAAAGGTATAGAGATTTCCCATAATTTAAAATTTTTATATAACAAATATATGGAAAAAAACAATGTATAATAGGCATGTAGATCATTTTATTTTCAACATGTACTTAATATTAGTTGTCTTGAAACATTATGTAACCAAGTCTTACTTATATTTCAATTATTTATATGTTTCAAGTTTATTTTTTAACAAATTGCGTATTAATGATCAATTCATATATCTTTAGTTTTTATAAAAATTTAAGATTAATTTATTGTCATACATTGATTCTTCATAATGTTTATGTAATCTTTTAAAAAAATTCTTACCGTTGTTTGATTAAGAGTTATAAACTTAATACAAGTTAATGTCCTTTTTTCCTAAATAGAAGGGCTCCAACTTATAACTTAAAATTACCTAACTGCCCATGCTTATTTCATTTTATGGTAACTTACAGCTAGCTATAAGTTTCTTACCACATTAGTGTAACCACCTTGTCAAGACCCTATATAGGGTCTCAACCTTATGGAACTTGGTCCTATAACCTCCTTTGACTAAGGGAGAGGAAGAAAGAGGGATAAACCTTAGCTAAGAGGTGTTCCTTGAGCTAGCTCAAGATGTAGAGGTTACAAAAAACTAATGAAACTTTAGTACCAAAGAATACATTTAACTAACCATTACAATGGGAGGATAATTTTTGCCTATAATTTAGCAAAGTATTGTTACAAACATTCTAGGAATATGATCAACTCCTACATCTAAAATTCCAGCTTCAAGGTACAAATATTAATTTTGAAACGTCAATGATTTATGAAACTTTAGGAAGAAATTAAAAACATTAATGCAGGAGTATCTGGGCCTTAGGTGATAACAGGTGATTTTAACTATATATTATCCTTATTAGAAGCTGAGGGTGCTATAATCAATCATAAAGGAGCTTATTGATCTTGTACAAAATATGGGCTTTATGGATCTGAGGTATGCAGGTTGCCTATTCACTTCAATAACAAGGGGACTTGCTTATTAGGAAAAACCTAGATAGAGTAATGGTTAATCGTGGGTCAATCAATTATAATATTCTCTTGCTAAATTTGGTGACAATGTCTGTTTTGATCACTCTTGGATAGAAATTATGAGATTTTATCCATACAATCCAACTAGAGTTCCTTTTAAGGTTTTTAATGGATTAACAAAAAAAGAGGGATTTCAAAAGATGGTAGACATTAATAAAAAAAGGAAGTTAAATGATATAGGACTTACTAACTCATAAGGGAGCTCTAATTTGTTAAATATACAATCAAGGCTTTTGCTAAGGGAAAACCAAGAGTGTTATTGAGGCAAAGAACAATATGAGGACTACTTAGGAAAATTACTATAAACATGTTCAGGATAATGTTTTAAGAGTTTTGAGAATCAAAGAATGAAGGGGGTAATATGATGCTTTATCACTGCAAAATTCGATTCTTAAGCATAATTCAATGATTACTTGGTTGAAAGAAGGAGATGCTAACAAAAAATTTTTTGTTTCTTGATTTTAGTTAGAAGAAATATAAATAAAATTTTAATGATGTAAGACAATCATGGGATTCATCACTCCTACGAGAACAAGATGAAGGATATTGTCTTAGATTACTTCACTAAGCTTATAGGATCATACTGTAATAACAACTATGGAAAAAAGACATTAATAGAATCTTTAAAAATAGAATCAACTAGGAGCTGAGTATCTAGTCCAGATGGTTATTTTGCACTTTTCTTTTGGGAGACTTTAGGATGTTACTAGTAGTTTGTTTGTTGAAGTATATAAGAGTTCTCCAAATCATCGAAAATGTTAAAAGAGATAAACAAATCCTATATTTGCATAATTCCAAAGAAGTACAATCCACCCTCAATGATGGATTAAAAACCTATTTCGTATTGTAACATAGTTTATAAGATGATGTCCAAACTCTTTGCCAATGGACTGGAGTTAGACTTCAAAGATGTTATCAATCCAACTTAAGGGGCTTTCATACCTAGAAGATCTATTAGAGACAATGTGCTAGTTGTTTAGAAATTAATGAAGGATTATTCAATAGAAAGATCCATAAAAAGTTATGTAACATCCCATCCCCGACGGGAAGGTTATTTTGGTAAATTGGGACAGGCTAGTAATTTGCATTGCATATTTGGAATTGAACATTTATTTTGACCTCCAATTTTAGAGGAATGAGTCATTTGATACATGCACATGTGGGTACATGCATTCATGATATTTTCCCGACATTTGATTTTGAATTTGATATGAATTTTGATTTGTGAGATAATTAGATATATGAATTTAGAGATTAATATGTCGAGCCATTGAAATTCGGAGATGAATTGGACTGGAAATAAATTGTGAATAGAACAAGGAGCTTTATGTGTATTTGAGGAAAAAGGCTAGTGGCTTAAGATCAACCCCCCCTTTAAATGTCTTAGATTTTGAAACTTGGCAAAAGGCTTACCTCTTTTCTCTTAAGGCATGTTATTTTTCTCCCATTGTTTGATCCTCTTTCACCCACGATTTTTGCTTACTCCTTCCTTATTGCTTGAGTTCAACTCTAATCCATGAAAAACATGAAGATTTGTTGAAGTTTTGAGAGAGATCTGTGAGTGTTAGAGAAAGGTGAAAGAGTTAGAGAAATATTCGGAAGTTTTCGAAGCAGAGCTTGATTTGGTAAGAGATTCAATTATATGCTGTTTATTATTGTGTTAAATGCATCCTTGGGGTTAGTTATTAAAGATTAGAGTGTTTAAGTTAAGTTCTTACCAGTTTTAGAGTAAAAAATGGCAGAAAACTGATGGGAGAAGGCGGCCTGCGACTCCCACGTCGCGGCGTGCGCGAAGCCTCGCCGTGGCCAATCAATATTTAATTCATCACGACGAGCGGGAAGGAAGACGTCGCGGCAAGCTTTAAAAGGTTGGATGCCGCGGCGAGCTCCTTTTGACGTCGCGGCGAGCTCGAGTTTTGAAATGCCGCGACGATTCCTCTCCCATGCGTCGCGGCAAGCCCCAAAGAGAACGTTCGCCGCGGTAAGCATCATCGCACGTCGCGGCGAGCACCTACATGACACTGCGGCGAGTGGTTTGAGGTCGCGGCGAGGGACAGGTTTCTGATTTGATTTAATTTAGTTTTTGAGGCATAACTAATGGTGTAGATCTCCAATTGAGGTGATGTTTGATTCGTTATGACCTAGATAAAGAGGTCTACAATTGAGGAAAAGAATGAGAGTTTGAATTTAGGTTTTAAGACCTCAATTTGTGAACGGAAGTTGGGTTTAGATTGTTAT
>JANZLD010606755.1:0-12102 GCA_026413575.1 Erythroxylum carthagenense
AGGGATAATCTAAGACCATTGGGGTATAATGCCTATGTTTATAATGCCTCTCATAAATATGAGAAACTAGGCTTAAAAGGGAAAAGGTAACTTTATTAGATACTCAAAACAATCAAAAGGATGTTTGTTCATAGGTGAACTAGGTCATTATGGAGTAACTAAATTTGAGTCATGAGATGTCATGCTTTTAGGAAATGACTTTTTGAAATTAAAGTGAAATACGAAAGAAAACCTATTATATGGAACTATTGATGATTCTATTATGAGGAATCATGAAGTGGGACTTTATCCAAGTGGGAGTAGTTTAAAACTTGAAGAAATAAGTCAAGGATAACTAAGCGGTCGTTTGGTTCCACTTCTTTTTTCTATTTCTGGTTTTTGGTTTCTATTTAAAAAAATATAAACTTGTTTGGTTGAGATTAGTAACATAAAAAATGAAAACAAAAGCCTATTTGGTTGAGATTTGTAATAAAAATTAAAAATAAAACATGGTTGCAATATATGGTACGGACATAAATGAAAAAACTAGAAATGAAGAAACCACAAATGCAAAATGCATAAAAGTAAAAACCAAAATAAACCAAAATCGTAAAATAAAAAACAATTCGAAATGCAAAAATACAGATAAACAACAAATAGGAAAATAAGAAATGTAGAAATAAAAATTAGGAAAACCATAATTGCAAAAAAATAGATGACGATGGAAAATAAGAAATCAAGAAAACCAGAAAAAATAACACAATATAATTAGAAAAATATCAAATCATTTTTTAAAACTTACCTGGTTAAAAGCCTAAGCTTTCACTTTCTGCACGGATAGAAAAGGGACGTAAGAGATGAGTTAGGAACTTAAGAGAGGAAAAAAATAAATAAGCAATAGAGAGAAAAGAGATGAGTTTGGAGCATTGTAATTGGAGCATTAGAGAAGAAAATGCAAAAAAGAAGTTTATAAGAAGAGGAAGTATAAATGAAAACGTGTGAAAACCTGTCACAAAATATTAGAAAAACACCTTTTTTACGTTTCTGTAAAGTTGTTGCGGTTTTTCATTTTTAAAAACAAGAAATGATAGTAATATTCTACCAAACACGTTTTAAGGGCTTGTTTCTTTTTTTATGAAAACCATAACAAAGAATAGGGAAAAAAATGGAAACAAACAAGCCCTAAGCTTATAACCTACTGAAAATTTACCTTTTATATTTAGTTCGAATGGGAGTAATTAGGAAGTTCATAAATATGTTTCTCATAAACCTCATTTATATAGAAGTAATTAATGAATAATTCCCGACATCTTTTTAAAATTGAAGTAAAAATTCACATGATTATCCTATAAGAAGAGTATGATCCAAAGAATGCACAGGAGGCTTTTGATGGTCCTCCTCAAAAAGAATGTATGAAAGCAATTAAAGAAGAAATTGCTTCTTTAAGTTCAAATCAAGCATGGGACTTATTTAATACCTTTAACAGGCACAAAACTATTAAGAACAAATGGGTTCTCAAAATAAAATGAAAAGTTAATTGTAATATCAACAAATACAAGGCACACTTTGTGGCTAAAAGTTATACATAACAAAAGGGAAATGAATATGAGGAGATATTTTCTCT
This sequence comes from Erythroxylum carthagenense, assembly GCA_026413575.1. Taxonomy (NCBI): domain Eukaryota; kingdom Viridiplantae; phylum Streptophyta; class Magnoliopsida; order Malpighiales; family Erythroxylaceae; genus Erythroxylum; species Erythroxylum carthagenense. The sequence continues at coordinate 1,604 of JANZLD010606755.1, forward strand.
TGTTAATAAGGTTTGATTTAATTCATCTTATATTAGCTATAATAGCTAGTTTGAATACTAAATTACATTAAATGGATGTAAATATTGTTTTTGTAAATAAATAATTAGAATAAGTAATCTATATAGAACAACCAATAGGTTTTATTAAGACCGGATTTTAAAAAAAGAGTATGTTGGTTATTAACGTCTATTTATAATTTGAAGTAGTCCTTAAGGTAGTTATATTTCATATAATTCTCATATACTTGATGAAGATCACTCTATATATATATTAAGAGATCCATAGCTAAATTTCAATTTTATTTTTATATGTGCATGACATTTTAATTAAATCTAATAATTATGAGTTTTTCAAGCAAATTAAAGACTAGTTGTCATATGAATTTGAAATCAAAGGTAAAGGTGAAGCTGCATGTATTCTTAGAGTTAACATTTCAAGAGATTGTTAAAAGAAATTTTCATTACTTTCTCAAACAACTTATATTTAAAATATTTTAGAATAATTTTATATGTAAAATCATAAAAATTGATAATCTTATTACTAAATCTCAATAAGGAGTTTTACTCATCTACACCACAAGAAAGGGAACAAACAAAGAAATTTCCCTATCCTTATATAGTTAGAAGTCTCATGGATGCTATAAGGTGAACAATTCTAGACATTTGTTATGTTATTAGAATGGTAACTAGATATCAATCAAATATAAGACAAGTATATTCAAAAATAGTAGAAGGAATGCCTTAGTATCTAAAAGGTACTATTGACTATGCATTATGTTTTCAAGGCAATGACTTATTTATACAAGGCATACAGATGCAAATTTGGAAGAAGATTTAGAAGAGAGAAAATCTACCTTTGAATTTGTTTTCTTACTCAACAGTGATGCTCTGTCAATAAAAAGTAAGGAACAATCATATGTTGCCTTATCCCCAATAAAAACTGAATTTATAGAATTTTTAGTAGTAGTATAAGGATTCTTACAACTTAGATGATTTTTTACCAATTTGGGAGTTATTAAGAGCTAGAATAATCTAATAATAATGAGTTGTGATAGTCAAGAAACAATCACTTATACTAAAGATCCCAAATTTTAATAATAAAACCAAATATATTGATACCAAGTACAATTCTTTGAAAGATATAGTTGCATAAGAAAAAGTGAGTATGAAGTCCATATTTACATGAGATATAATGGAAAACTCTATGATGAAACCAATTTCCTAAGATACATACATTAGGTATGTGAAGTCACTAGGGTAACATAGATATTGAAATGTAATTTATTAAAATTTCTCTATATATTTATATTCAATATATTGTCAAGTATAAATGAAAAATGAGCTGACATTGTTATCACATAATGCTTGATTCTAAAATAGTTTTACTTTATATAATATATTTCATATATAAATTAAAAGGTATGTCAGGCATATAAAATATCTCACATAAGTAATCACCTTTAGTATTTGTGATGAATAGTGTTGAGGTTGCTTTTAAGTTTAAAATTAAACCACGAATGTCAGCTTAGATGATAAGTTAAAAGGAAATTAGTTTGGAGTGATTGTCGTATAAAAGTTCCAAAAGATGAATTCAAGAGTAGACAAGTAAAATCATGTTAAACATTATTATGTTTAAACCAATAAAATGATATTACATTAATAAAAGACATGCATTTTAAATGAAAAGGAGTTGATATCAGAACACATGAATCATACCATGTGTGTAAAAACGACCATAAAAGAGATTTAATGTAAGCCATTAGATCTCAACTTACAATATTTGAGACCCTAGAGGTTTAGTGAGTCTCATAGTATACTCATTAAATTTATGGTTTGCTGCTTTAGAATTAAAAATTTATGCAGAATTAACTGCTAAAGAATTAAATTTATGGTTTCCTATTATAATTAAGAAAAATTTATGGTTTGCTACTTTATAATTAAGAAAAATGTATGGTTTGCTACTTTAGAATTAAAATTTTATTAAGAATTAACTGATAAAAAATTAATTTATGGTTTGCTACCCTAATTAAGAAAAAATTATAGTTTGCTACTTTATTAAGAATTAACTACTAAAGAATAGTTAAGAATGTGATCATTTTAATGATCAATCAAAATTTAGATAAATCATTATGTTCTCTACAAAACTAGTATTGTTAACTTATGGAAATGAGAAACCCATCCAATAGTGATTAATTTCAATGATACATAATTGATCCCAGTGTTTATGTTTAAATTTACTTACACTTGCTTACCCATTGATATATATAGATTAGTAGTAATGAATTTAACATTTTATAGTGGACAAATCATAAAAAAGGCATAACAATTATCATAACAATAGAAAAAAGAGAAGCTTAATTGATAACCTTTCATTGAGGTAATTATTATAAAGAGACCAAACCAACAAATTTCTTCATTTTTATTTTATGACCAGTCATATACCATAATTATATATGAACTTTTATATATATAGATGACTAGGAGTGGTCACCAAGAGAAAAAATATAGTGGAACCACTAATCACCGAATATATCAAGTAAGTTAAGTTCTTTTATCCTAAATTAATTGTCCTACTTGACCTTTGCAAATATGTATAGCTTTAGAAAAAAGAAACTACATGATGTCTTATATTTGTTACTAACTCCATTGCTTAATGAATTTCTGGTTCGAATGTTTTCTTTCCAATGTAGATACCCTATAGATCCAACTATTATTAATTGAAAAGCAATATTACAATGAAAATTTTCATTAAAAAACTAAAAAAGTTTATCCTCTTCCTAATATCTCTAAGTTTATAAAAAGGGGATTATGAGGATTTTACATTTTATGCTAAACACAGTAGTCTTGTGCTTTACTAGAAGAAAGCAACATTAATAGTCAACAAAGCAAAAGAGCTTTTATATGTGTTAAATTATGGTTCTGCAGTAATCCTATAGAAAATTTATTGATGTTAAATAATTTCAATCAGATTATTAGGAATAGTTAGGATTAGTGATGGCCTTTAAGTTTAAATTATGGAATATAGAAGTGTTAGAAAACTTTGACCAACGTCTGGAACTTTGGTTAATATGAAGATAAGATATTAATGATAAAACAAGATAAGGACCTATAAGTAGATGAGGTAAAATGGGCAATATTGATCAAAGCTTAAAAGTAGGAGAGTATTAGCATGCAAAGGTTCACATTACCAAAAATCTTTAATAAGATACAAGATTTGGATGTAAGACCAAAGAGAAATTGGGCAACTAAGTCGTGCTAAGTAACTTCAATGAGAAGTTTAAAATTTATGTAAATTTATAAGGTCTAAATTACGGCTAACTTATATAATAGACCAATGTGACTACACTATGGACATGCTTGGATGGACTATATATGCATAAAATGACTTAAGATGGCTAAACCAAAGACTCATCAAGGGATTTGTCTTTGAGAGGTGACAAAGTGATGATATATGATAAGAAGATAAAAGAAATGTGTTAATAAAGAGAGAGCACTTCTTCAAGTTATGAAAAAGTGGCAAGATGATGTGGAAATAAAGTGGGTATGCTCTAAACACATTTCCTATACCCAGAAAAGGATTTAGTAGCCTAAAGTGGATAAGTCCCTATTGACATGCTAAAGTTAATGGAAGAATGGGTAACTCCTCATCAACTTGGTAGGTTAGTAGAGAAACTAGGTAGTTTAAGCTTACTTGATCCCTAATTTCTTGTAAGCCTATATAAAGGCATCCTTGTAAATGTATTTATTAATTATTATACATTTAATCATATATAAGAAAGTTGAGAACTTTAAAAGAAAGTTCTTGTTGAGAGCTTTAAGTAGGGAGTTCTTGAGCAGCTTTATTATAAACTTATTCAAAGAGGAAGTTACTTGATTCCTTCATATTGTTTATTATAACTAGTTAATAAAATGATATATTTTATTGTATCTCTCTTTTGTTCATTTTCTACTATTTACTTTTGCAAAACACTTACATGTTGGGAGTGTGAATGAAACACTAAGACATAAGTGGTGTAGGGCGTTCGAAAATAGGCAAACTTGTTATTTGTCAATCACAAGGGAAAGTTTGGTTGAGTTCTACTAGATTTAAATATATTTATCACATAAGGAGATAGGAAATTTCATTTAATTCTATTACGTTTAAAAAATTTCTAACGATAACTAATGTCAAAATTTGGTGAAGAGTTCTTACATTATTGGTAAACATGTCTGGTGAATGCAATATTACAGAAATAGTTGCTAGAATAGAGCCAATCATTGTTTTTCTAACCTTAACATAGGAGTTATAGTCCCTATATTAAAATATTTTGAAGCCTTGGTAACCAAGTTTTAAGAAACTAAAAGAGCACTCAAGGAATAGTTACAATTTTTTGAGGATATAAGCTATAACTTGTTAATGCTCAAATGTACTATGTTTAGACACGAACTAGGAGTTCAATTAGAGACTAATTTAGTGAAGGTACAAAGAACCATATGTTTTTTTAGGAAAGCGGAGAGTAAAAGAGCTTTAAAATTCCTTATGGGATGTGAAACAATATGTTCCAATGGTAAGGGTGTTTTATTTATGTAGAGAAGGTGTTGATCATGGTAATGTTTATGGCGGATGATGTAGAGCTACAGCATAGGAAACAAACCTCTAATAATATTAGTGCTAGTAGAACTCCTATTAGCATTTGATAGAAAATGAAGTAGGTATTAGTTTCTTTCTACGAACACTTTATGGCTTGTAAGGAAAGCTTTAAAGGGTTAAAACAAGATAACTAGATACCAATGTATGTGAAAAAATTTACATCTTTGATATTGGTTGTTTAAAACATATCATAGGAGGACAAGCTTTTAAAATTTTTAATTAGTTTTCAAAGCTCCCCACAAGTTGAGCTTCAAAAGAAAAATGTAAAAGACCTCCCTGTTATGGCTACAAATGCCTTGGTGGATCTCCAATTAGCATCGCTCATTTTAACTAGTAGAGAGGGAAAGAAGAATGGTAAAACTTAAAATGGCTTAGGAAAAGGCAAGGAGAAGGTATGTGAAACTTCTTATTGTAAATTGAAGAAATAATCAAAATAATACATTGCTTATTTCATTTATAAAAGCAGACATTTTACTAAGAATATCCAAGATAGAAGGTGGGTAAGGAGTAACTTATTTTTATAGTTATGAAGAATTAAGAAAAAGTAGGTTAAGAGAAAAGGTCTACCTTAATAACTAAGCTATATTATGGAGGTTAATGGAAAAATTCTACCTTAATAACTAAGTTATATTTGTCATAATAGGCCTTTTGAAGGAGCATCCAAACAAAAGTAAACCTAATGGAGAGCAAAATGAAACATAACTGACATGCGATAAAGACTAGCTCTTATCTTTAAACTTTGGATAAGGATTTTTCAAGGGAATTATTGATAAGGGAGTGTTTATAGATTATTTCAACAAGGGCGTCTAATTTTTCAAGTAGGGTTAGTTTATTAGACCTTTAATTCCAAATTGTGAAATTGTGCAAGAGTTAATAAGAATTGGTTGATTCTTGATACTTGAGTTGACGTAAAAATGACATGTTAATGATGGATAAAAAAACATATATGAGTAGGTGATGGAAAATGGGTAATATCAAAGAAAGCTCAATAAAAGGTGAACATTGCCATATAATGGTGGCATTAGTAAAAAAATGCTATGAGACCTAAAATTTGGATATGAGACCAAAGAAGAAGAAGTAACTAAGTCATTATAAGTTTAAGGGTGTGAAAAGACACTTAACTTTGATGAAGAGGCCAATAGGTATACAAATATATAAGATTTATTATACAATCACTCCAATGATTATTAATGTAAATCCTTGAAACTTTCCTTTCACTGAATAAAAATTTTTATTTTTGGTGAATAAAGTTCCCTGACGAATACTAAACTTTTGTGGGACCTAACCTCGAAATAATAAATTATCTAGAATAAGTATTAGAGTTTAATATATTTAAACGAATCGAAGTCTGACAGGATGAATTTCGGGAGTACTGAAAGTTTAGGACTAAAATGCCCTTTCTAGAAAGTAATGGGTATTAGCCATTTTAAACCCATTCGAAACTTTTTAAAGCATTCAATTAATAAATATTGGACCTAATTTGAGTATTTTATGGTCAATTTGATGATAAAACAGTTATGAAATATTTTTGGAATTTAATTTGGTTAGTTGGTGAATTAAATGCATTAAAAGGCAATTTGGTCTTTTTGTATGCATTAAAGGGCAATTTGGTCTTTATGGTATCCATTAAAGGACAATTTGGTCATTTTACATGGCGTTAGTGAAAGAATGAGTCATTAGAAGAGAACCAATAGGAAGATGAAATATGGAATCCATTAAATGAGTATTAAAAAGAATAAAGCAAGACTTTTTTCTTCATTTGATCAATAACCATGAGAATGTTTGAGAGGAAAACCTGAGAGAGAGAAAACAAAGGTGAAAACAAGAGAAGCAAGGTTGAAGATTATCCAAGGAGAAAGGAAGAAGAGGGCTTCCATTGTTGATGAGTTTTGATGGAATTTTGGAGAAACCTTGATCAAACCTAATTTTCATCATTTACCCAAAGATTAGAGAAAGAAAGTGGTAAGTTTTCCTAACCTAAATTTCTAATTTTTGGGCGTTTGTTTTGAGTGAGAAATAAGTTTTAAGATCAATGGTTTCTTAGTGTTACTTTTTTATTTCTTTACATAGAATTGATTAAATATGACAAGAGAGGAACGTGTAGTAGAATTCTATCTTAGGTTGGTTTGAACTAGTCCCACTCTTTTAGCCATCAATCAGCCTATAGACCTTCAAATTGAGTGATTACAATTGGAGATGAAAATTGAGACATAGTACTAAAAATATCTAGAATAAACCTAAACCTAATTCAGGCTAAATCATATCGTAATTGGAGATTGAAGATGGTGATCTGATGTTGCCCTTATGTTGGACCAAATTGTGATTTTGGGGCATGTTTCTTGATTTAAAACTTCAAATGGCATGATTTTTAATGATATGGAAACTAGAAACTTAGGGAAACAAATGTCTAGAAGACCTCAAAACCTAATTTGAACGTTTTCTATGTTAAAAGCAAGGAACAAGTGGAGGTATAGATTCTAGACATAGATCATAACTGTGACTCATCATGCATGATCATGATATGGTGAATTAAATTGAGTGAGATAGTGTTTTGAAGAAATTGATGAGTCAAAATGGGTAAAATATGGTTTTCAAGTGAATTTTGAAGTTAGAAATAGAAATGGAGAACAATAGGTTAGTTTACTATAGTAAACATAAATACGATTAGTGTATGTGTTACACGATGAAATACTAGTTTCCAATTCGGTTAAACAGAATTTATAGCATTAATGTCTTATTTTTGAATATTGAAATAAATGCCTAAGAGAAATGTATTTGTGTAGGTAAAGGAAGGACATAAAATCCATGAGTGTACTTGGCGAAAAAGTTGCTAATATAATTTTTTGTTTATATGAAAATGATTTCTATTATATCGTCAAGTGAATATAGATTATGAGTTTTATGTGAATGATGCATTATAAGCAAATATTGCTAGTATAATTTTATATTTTTAGCAATATATGAATTGAAGTTTGAAAGTTGAATCTTATATGATTTGAGTTTATATTGAGATGATGTTATTGGTTGACAAAAAGGATATGGCTTTTAGCTTATGGTATACCAATAGGTTTTATACATATTAATATACCAGTATATAACGGTTAACCTAGTATATAAGTGATATAGAACCAGCTCCGTAACTAGTGGTTAACTAGTTGCGGGTAAGCGATGTAGAACCAGTTCCATAACTAGTAGTTGAATAGTTTTGGGTCAGCGATGTAGAAATAGCACTGTAACTACCTATGTATAATGATTATCTTAGTACGGGTAAGAGATGTAGAACTGACCCCATCACTAGTGGTTAACCAGCCAAGGGTAAGCAATGCAGAACCAACTCTGTGACTTTATGCCTGAGGGTACCATATGGCAAAGATGTTAATGATAGGTTATGTCGTGTAAGAAATTGATGACATTTTTAATGCCGCCGTTATTTATTTGAAAAGTGATTTAAGAAACTTAATTTCGGGAAGCATATATGTCTAGCATTAGTATTGAATTGTACGAATTGAGATTAATTTATTTTACGGAGGTTTAAATTGTTAATTATGATTTGAATAAAAATATTTCTAGCACTCACTGAGCTCATTTAGCTCACACTCTCTTTTTTGTTTTTAAAATAAACCTCCCAGGTGCATGCTCAAGGCTTCAACAACATGAACTCCATCGTACAACTAGTCAACTTCGTCATGTGCTACTGCGTAGGCATTTTGCCTTGTAAATTTTTTTTGGAACATTTGCATTTTTATGAATATGTTTTAGACTATATTTTGTGTAAGGAATGCATGTATATGAATGTATTAAAGTTAAATGCATGAATATGTCTGAGTTTATTTTTAAGATTATTGAAGTGATTATTAAGATTGCTTGTGAATGGACTTAAGGTCCAAAATTTGTAGTGAAGATTTTAAGATGATTATAGAAGTTCTTTTGAAATTTTACAAAGACTTGGAAAATTTGGGTAGGTGAAAATACAGTCGTTGTGTTGTCAAAATTTTTAATAAAAAATCATTTACAATAAAAAAGAAAAACTCCACTACTTATATATTTTTATGATATGTTAAAGCTTTTCGATTAAAAAGGCAATAGGCTTAGCTTCACTTAAACTTTCTAATTGGATTAGATATTAACTAGAGGGCCACTGTGGGTTGCTAGGTAAGCCGCCAAGTCATTTCAAAATAGGGGCCTATTAATGTTGGTATTAGAGCCCAAATTTTAAGAAAAGGGATGCCTCCTTTTTGGTTTAAGGTTTTTGTGTTGTTTTAAAAGTGAAGTGACTAATAAAATGTTGTGATTTACATGCATATGATTTCATAAACTGAAATCTTTACACATTTTCTTTTCTGATCAATACACATCACAATACACAGACGAGGCCATGGACGTCCCAAGAGAGCCATTCCAACAGCTCCTGCACATAAGGCACCTCTAAGACGAGAGGATGACCACATTCTAGACTTAGCAGGTGCCTCCATGAACCAACCACATTCCTAATCATCAGGGCCGATAGAACCAACCGGGGTGAGCTTTAATGCTAAACAAAAGGCTTAGATTCTCACCATAACGATTTGACAGCCATATAAAAGTACGGAAGCTTCTGGATGCAAAATTAAAGGCATCTATAAATTGGGCGCCAAGACTTTTAATAGGAGTGGAGATCCCAATAGTGCACGCATATGGTTAGATTAGGTGAAAAAGATATATAGAGTTATGGGATGCACTAATAAGCAAAAAGTTATGCTTTCCACCTTCCTCCTCGAGGACAAGGAGAAGGATTGGTGGAAGGCCATTGAGAAGCAATTTCCAGATGGAATATCTTGTGCAAAGTTTCAAAGAGATTTAACAAACAAATTTTACCCACAGTGTTATAAGGATACAAGGGTAAAAGAGTTCTTCCATCTAAATCAGGGTTTGACATCAGTGACGGACTATAAAAAGAGATTTTTGGAATTGTCAAAAGTGTTCTATTTATTGCTGATAGTGAAGAATAGAAGTGCAAGAGGTTTGTTGCATGCCTGAGTCCCAGATTATGGATCCATCTGTCTTTGGCTTCATAGACACACTACAGGGAATTAGTTGAAGCTTAGATAAAAGGGGAGAGAAATGCAACTAAAATCACTCAGAGTTTTTAAGATCAAAACATAAGTGCAGCGCACTAGGTAGCTCATCCTAGGGTTTAGCCAAGAAAAATAAGTCAAGATGGAGAGATGGTAGCAAGTTTAGTATAGGTGGATCATCTAGCCAGGGATCCTTTAGGTCACCTACTATACCAAAGACTCCTGTGACACCAGGACCTCAGTGCCAAAGTGTGCTATTTGGGGAAAAAGGCATTTGGGTGAATGTCAGATGATATGATGGGTTATTTCCATTATGGTCAAGAGGGTTAGTTCATTAGAGATTGTCTGCAACTAGTCACCAGAGGGAGGTCAGTGGTTGGATCTTCATCACCTCCACAAGCTTGAGGGGGTTACAAACAGGGTAGTCAGGACTCTCATACCAAAGGGTCAAATTTTATTGGATCTGGCAGAGGTTCAAGGGCCAAGGGAGCAACCACTACAGGACAGGAAAGTAGACTCCGTACATAGGCTCAGCTATCTGCAATCACTCAGTAGGAGGTCGTTGCCACACCAAATGTAGTCACCAATATGGTTACTATTTTTGAACATGATGCATATCCTTTAGTAGATCTTAGTGTTACACATTCTTTTATATCGATGGATTTTTCTAAAAAATTGAGTGTTGATGTTGGACCAGATTTTTTAGTAGAATTTTGAAATAGTAAATGAAATTGAATAAGTGTTTTTGTATATGTATTATGTTATAGATGAAATTGTGCTTTAAGAAAATTAATGAGAAAAGAATCGATTAGTTT
>JANZLD010606784.1:0-12099 GCA_026413575.1 Erythroxylum carthagenense
TATTTTTCAGGACTCAGAAGAATACCCCGTTATGCAACGGGCGTATTGGGATCGCTCGAGAGTGATAGAAGAGGGCGAGATCAGTTGCGTCTGCAGAAGAGTGATAGTTTTTGGGTAACTTATTGTTGTGTCTTTAAAAAAAGGGACCCGCGTGGTCATTGTATTACCAGTTATGTTTTGTAAATGGTTTTCTGCTTAAAGTAATGTAAGAGCATGTTTGTTTCAAAAAAATTTTGTATACTGTGATTTGACTGATTGATGTAGCATGCCACCCTCGCAGGGCACGGACTCGAATATCACCATCGATGTCAGGTTCGGGTCTTACGGGAGTGGGGTGTTACAGTTTCAATTCAGAAAGGGGACAAATTTAGTCTAATGCAATGTCCACGAAACAATTTGGAACGTAAGGACATGGAGTCTATTCCTTCTATGTCAGTAGTTGGGAGCTTAATGTATGCTCAAACATGCACTAGGCCAGATATCAGTTTTGCTGTTGGAATGCTAGGACGATATCAAAGTAATCCTGGACTGGATCACTGGAAAGCTGCAAAGAAAGTCCTTAGACACTTACAAGGCACCAAGGACTATATGCTTATATAAAGAAAATCAACTCATCTTGAAGTGATAGGTTACTCGGATTTAGGCTATGCTGGTTGTATAGACTTAGGAAAATCTACATTCAGCTACATGTTCCTATTAACTGGAGGAGCAGTTTCATGGAAAAGTGGAAAGTAGTCCGTCATTGCTACTTCCACTATGGAGGCATAATTTTTAGCGTGCTTTGAGGCTACAGTTCATGGATTGTGGTTGCGTAATTTTATCTTAGGTCTTGGTCTTGTCGACAGTATTACCAAACCGTTAAGAATTTATTATGATAATTCCGCAGCCTGTATTCTTCTCTAAGAATGACAAATATTCAAAGGGTGCGAAACACATAGATTTGAAGTATTTGTTTGTGAAAGAAGAAGTGAAAAAACATAAAGTGTCAATTGAGCATATTGGTATTGATCTCATGATAACGAATCCATTAACGAAAGGCTTACTGCCCAAAACCATTTATTGGTCATGTTGAAAGTATGGGCCTTATAGATAAGTCCTTGTTAGTATAGTTTTCAGACATGTATATATACATTTCATTGTCTTGCTCGAATTGTTGTGACACTTGTTGAATTCAATTACAGTCTTGTGTTTTTGCTCACTTACTGGTTATCCACATTATGTTGTATACAATAATTATTGTTTGTACGATAACAATTACCGAATTAACCACTTAAAGTTTGTTGAGTTAAGTTGATTCTGTGATACATGGAAGGAATCATGTTATATAACTTGTGACTGCCATGATCCCATCAACTTAATTCAATTAAGGATGACTTGATCGATTTCATGTATTGTGTGCACTTAAAGTTTTATTATTGGATCACCAAGTCGTAACATAGGCCAAGTGGGAGAATGTTAGACTATTTTATGTCCCATGTAACTTATAGTTTGAGTACCATGAAAAGCACCCAAGATAATGGCTATTGGGTATTATAAAATGGCTCTCAAATGGGTCACGGACCCTTTTCCTCTCTCTTCCACTTACCAAAGGACATGTCCATTGGTGATGTTATATAAGTTGAAACAACTTATTGAAATATAAGTTTTTATTCTGAACCATTGAGGAATTCGATAAAAGAAGAAGACGAGAGGAAACAAACGATTTTTCACAACAAATACGAAATCATAGATACAGGTATGCACAATCATTCGATTCAATAAATGATTTACATTTTATCCTAAAGAGGAAGATCAAGGATTAAGAAGAAGCAGATGAATAATCACGAGTCAAGATATGAATCCCTACCTTGGTTGAAATCATTTGTACATAGAAGTAGAACGCACCCAATGACTTTACCCTAATTTGGAAGCTTCTCGATCTCCCTTTCGTTGGGAGGGATTACTTTACCATCTATAGAAACAACACAAAAACTAATGTTTTGATATACTTCTGCCCTCACTACATTATCTTTTACTTTATATTAGCTTGATACAGTAACTAACACGGTGTCGTTTATGGTTGTTCCATGATTTCAGTAACATTATCGTTTAGCTTTTCTTGATTGTAGGAGAAAATGCTAGAAACATGTATATTTATATTTCATAATTTTAACAATACATTTAATTTTTCAAAAAAATATTTTCTTATAGTTACTTCTGCAACTTAAGTTATATGCTCTTACATTTGAAATAAAATTATTGTATATTATATTATTATCTTCATTTTAGATAAATTAATTCGATAGACAAATAAAATTATATAATATGTGTGTGTGTGTGTGAAATTAAATAAAGATAAAACTATCAAACATTGAATAAATCAACACCAACTCATGGGTTATTTAAACTATCGAGTCATTGTTATTAACATATTATTCTTTATTTGTTATTTAAACTACCGAGTCATTGTCCACTTACTTTCTATTATCTACTCCTTAGTTGATCCTAGTCTTCCGGAATTGTGAGTTAGTGGGTTTATTGATTAATATTAGCAAGTGAAGAGGGAAAAGTGGGATACTTACCATTGTGACCTATGCTAAGTAAAGGCATTGAATAGCACTTAAATGAAGCACATCCTTCGAAGCTTTTTCTCTTCTTTTGTTTGAGTAACCTATTAAGAGCACTTTGCTTATTTTACTTATTGCCAAGTTTTTGTCCTCTATGAGCTTTTATACTCGAGTACTTCATTGTTTCGTTTGAGATCAACAAAGCTTTTATTTTCTATTAAAAGCTTTGTAGCTTTTTTTTTTTCATGAGATTGAGTGCTTTGTGAGTCATTTGGGTTCTTCATCACAAAAATTTGCACTATAAAATTATAAATTTTCATGCCTAAATTATCCAATTAGATGGAAGCATGCTAAAACATGTTATCATGATATTTTAAAAGGACTTTAATAATGAATCATATAAATATTTATTTATGGAAATTGCTACACATATTTTTATTATTTATATATGATTAAGTGATACATCAATATAAATATATAATCGATTATAATAGTTAAATGGAAATGATTATGATAGTTACAAGTTTTATTCTATTAAATAAATGGTAATGATCTCAATTATATTACCTTTTCTTTTAATTGATTCTTTATTAATCACTTTTAGTTTCAAGAATTTCTTTCAATTGTAACAGGAGGAGTTTTGTTAAAAAATGAAGAACGCTTTATGCCAATAAAGGGAGGTGGAATTCCCAATAGCACCTCGTCAGTGGTTCTAAAAAGAATGATGACAAGGTGCAATCATCAAGGTGAATGGAGTGTTTGTGCAAGGGGAGGTTCTAAGTGTTGAGTCAAGATAATTTTACTTCTATTAATTTTGATGATAATCAAATAATAATAATCTTAGAAATGTATAAACTGTTTTGATAAATTTGTTAAGTGTGCAGAAAAATGTAAATATCACTTAGCCAACTCAGAAGGTGCGTCATCAACGCCAGACGAAGTGCTACATCAGATGAAGCGTGATACTAGGCAAAACGCAACAACAGACTAAACGCAACAATAGACGAAGTGCTACACCAGAGGAAGCGATATAATAGATGAAGCGGAATAACAGATGAAACGTAGTAAAAGAAGAAGCATTATTCCAAACGATACAAAAGGAAGATATTCTAGAATGTCAGACAGTTTGTTAGTTGGAGTTAGATATAGGACTCAACTAATAACCGTTAGTTATAGGACTCAACTAATAACCGTTTCTAGAAGATTCAAGAAGCAGTTTTCAAGAAGATAGTTAGAGACTTAGGCTATAAATACTAGTTCTAGTCGAAGACTAAAAAGACAACGTAAAACGAATGCTTTTACATTAGCAAAAATTATGTATTCAAAGTGCGAAAGAAGTAAGCAAATACATCTGTAACCTAAAGCTCAAAAATACTTTTCTTAGAGAGAGAAAGGAAGGCTAGAGCCTGTAGAGGCTAATATAGCTGATAAAGAATACTTTATGAGAGAGACCTAAAGAGGCTCTGCAAGTGTAGAAAGAATACTTGTAAAGTTGGAAGAGTGAAGTGAAATCTCAGACTAACTCTGAGGACTAGACGTAGCCCAAGGCTTGGGGTGAACCAGTATAAATTGCAGTGTCTATTCTCTAACCCTTATCTCTTAATTTTCTTGTTGTTAGACGAGTAGATAATATTACTTGTGATTGCATTGCTTATCAACTTTAGCAAAGTGTTTTAGTAATCATTTGAATTTTTGTAAAGAAAATCAAGAAGTCTCAAAAGATTAATATTTTCAAAAAAAATTACACAATTCAAGCCCCCTTCTTGTGTAATTTACATATCATATCATATTTCTCTATTAACAAGTGATTTACTTTAGTTAGTATCAGAGCGAGGTTTTCAAAAAACACTGTCACAAAGTGAGGACAAAGATTTATGGCTGAATCACATGTTTTTATAGCTGAAGGTGCCTTGGTCACAAGACTTCCTGCATTCAATGGCGAGGATTATCATTATTAGGAAGACAGGATGTGGCTCTTCATAGAATCCACACATATTGATCTTTGGGATATCATCGAAATTGGTCCATATAAACCAACAGATGATGAAGGTAATATCATTTCTCGTGACAAATGGTCAACCGATCAGAAAGCTCGATTTCAATTGAATTCAAAGTCCAAGTTCTTTATAAGTTATGCCCTAAGCAGAAGTGAATATGATAAGGTTCATGGATGCATATCTGCAAAGGAGATGTGGGACTCATTAGCCATTGCACATGAAGGTACAAATCAAGTGAAAGAGTCTAAGACCAGTATTCTTGTTCATCAGTATGAGCTGTTCAAGATGAAATATAAGGCAACTATTGATAAGATGTTTGGATGATTTCAAACAATTGTTAATGGACTTAAAGCTCTTGGGAGAATCTACGATAATCAAGATCATGTCAGAAAGATTCTCAGAAGTCTACCTAAAAGATGGAGACCCAAGGTTACAGCAATACAATAGGCTAAGGACTTAAACAAGTTGAAGCTAGATGAATTGCTTGGTTAACTGAAGATACATGAAGTAGAGTTTGATTTAGAAGATAAACCTAGAGGAGATAAGTCTATCGCATTAAAGGCTAGTCAGAAGAATCAAAAGAACCAAAAAAATAGAAGTACATCTTCAAAAGCATTACAGATTGAAGAAATTAAGAATGATGATGCCAGTGAATCTGATCAAGATTCAAGTAAAGATGATGATGAACTATCCTTCATTTCAAGAAAGATTAGGAGGATGTGGAAAAAGAAAGCAAAAAGAAATAAAGACTTTTCTTTTAAGAAGAATAGCAAAGACAAAGTCAAGAATGAGAAAACGTCTATCATCTGCTATGAGTGCAATAAACCAGGACATTGCAAGTCTAAATGTCCATTGCTCAAAAGAAAATAGAAGAAAAGTAAAGAAAACAAAAAGAGCATGACAGCAACGTGAGAAGATTTGGACTCGTTCGAATCTAACTCCGATTCAGAAGCATTAGAACAAGCAAATATATGCTTGGTAGCTGAAAAAGAAAGTGACGATGAGGTAACTTCTAACTTTAATGATCTTTAAGAGGCATAGTTAGAATTGTTAGAAGATTTGTATGTTATATTAAAGCAATATAGGATTCTAAAAAAGAAATTTGTTGAAAGCTTGAAGAACACGGAAGTGTTAGAGAAAGAAAACGTCTGCCTTAAGAAACAAGTAGACGATATGAAAAAGAAAGTAACTGTAGATAGATCTGAGGAGATTAATCAATTGAAACATAGAATTAATAATCTTTCAGCAGATTTATCAACATTTACTGAAAGTATTAAAAAGATGAATGATATGAGTGGAATATATAGACATCCAAAGGATAAGAGTGGTTTGGGGTGTACTAATAGTAATGTTTGTCATAATAAGAGTTTTGTTCCTTGCAGGAAAAAAGAAGCAATATTCTTATTATTTGAGGAATTATTGTAAGTCTAACCTCAAAGGACCTAAGAAAATATGGTTACCTAAGAAAGACATAATATATACTGCAGATCTCCCTTCTTGGAAAAAGCAACCAGCACCAATGATATTTGGATAGTAGATACTCGCGACACATGACGGGAAGAAGATCTATGTTCCTAGACCTTTAAAATAAGCAAGGAGGATCAATAATTTTTAGAGAAAACCAGCAGGGCAAAATAGTTGGAATTGGAAAAATTGGTAAAGATTTATTTACGTCTATTAATAATGTTCTGCTAGTTGAAGGATTAAAGCATAATCTAATTAGTGTAAATCAATTATGTGATTCATGTTTTGAAGAATCCTTTAATCAAAATTCTTGTGTAGTAAAAAACAAGGACGATTCCATATTCTTTTCTGCCAAGAGATGAAACAATCTCCCAAAGATTAATTTAGATGATTTAAAAAATCAAAATATTTCATGTTTTATATCAACTGATGAGGAAAAACTAATTTGGCATAAAAAGCTAGGTCATATTAGTTTTAAATATATTTCTAAGTTGGTTAGACATGATTTGGTAAGAGGATTACCAAAAATAAGTTTTAACAATGATTTCTTTTGTGAGTGTTGTCAAAAAGGAAAATAAGTTAAAATATCTTTTTCTTCTAAAAATGTTATAACTTCGTCTAGACCTCTAGAGTTGTTACATATAAATTTGTTTGGTCCAACCAGAACATTAGGTCTTGGCAGAAAGAAGTATCGTCTCATAATTATTGATGAATTTACTAGATTTGTTGAATATTATTCTTATCACATAAAGATGAATCTCTTAAGTGCTTTAAAGTTCTATCCAAAAAGTTACAAAATGAAAAAGGAATTTCTATTGCTGGAATTAGGGGTGATCATGGTGAAGAATTTGAAAATGAAAAATTCATAATGTTTTATGAAGAGAATGGAATTTTCCATAATTTCTTTGCTCCTTGAACTCCACAACAGAATGGAGTTATAGAAAGAAAGAACAGGACGATTCAGGAAATGACAAGGACTATGCTATGTGAAATGAATCTTCCTAAATATTTCTAGGCAGAAGCTGCGAATACAGCTCGTTATATTTAAAATAGAGTATTTCTGCGACCTATTTTAAATAAAATTTCATATGAGTTATGGAAAGGATGAAAGCCAAATATTTCTTACTTCCATCCTTTTGGTTGCAAATGCACTATATTGAATACAAAAGAAAAATAGGATAAATTTGATTCTAAGATCAATTCAGGAATTTTTCTAAGATATTCGATGTCTTCTAAAGCTTATAGAGTTTATAATCTTGTTTCTAAATCTGTTGAAGAATCTATGCATGTTAAGTTTGATGATGATTCTCATCCGGATAGAAGACACGATTCTAATGATGAAACTCTATCTGTTCCCTTAGTTGATAAACTAGACATGTCACCTCTAGTTGATCCACCTGATAAGGTAGAAGATATTCCTAAAAACTTTAGTCTTAGGAAAGACTAGAAGTATAAATCGTCTCACCTAGAAAATCTGAATATAGGTGAAACTTCAGAAGGAGTGAGAACTAGGTTTAAATTTAGAAGAGAGGCAAATGTAGCTTTTGTTTTTGAATTAGAACCTAAGAAAATTGATGAAGCTCTTCAAGATGAAGCTTGGATTTTAGCCATGTAAGAGGAGTTAAATCAATTTACAAGGAACAAAGTTTGGTCTTTAGTTCTTAGTCTACCTAATAAGTCTGTCATAGGAACCAGATGGGTATTCAAAAATAAACTAGATAAATCAGGTAGAGTAAACCGTAACAAAGCTAGATTAGTAGCTCAAGGCTATAATCAACAGGAAGGAATAGACTATAATGAACCTGTGCTCTTGTAGCTAGACTAGAAGCTATTAGGATTTTGCTTGTATATATTGTTTGTCATGAAATAAGACTGTTTCAAATGAATGTGAAAAGTTTCTTTTTGAAAGGTTTTATAGATGAAGAAGTTTATATAAAGCAACCTCTTGGTTTTAAAGATACTGATAAACCAGATTATGTTTATAGACTTCATAAAGCTTTGTATAGATTAGAACAAGCACCTTGTGCTTGGTATGATCGTCTAAGTTTATTTTTGATTGGAAATGACTTTATTAGAGTACAAGTAGATAAGACTATGTTTAGAAAATGTATGAAAAATGATTTCATTATAGTACAGATATATGTAGATGATATTATTTTTGGTGCAACTTCTAAGAAGCTATGTTGCAGTTTTGAAAATCTTATAAAAATTGAATTTGAAATGAGTATGATGGGTGAATTGGAATTTTTCCTTAGTTTACAAATTAAGCAAACCGAAGAAAAGATTTTTGTTCATCAACAGATATACATCACAGAACTGTTAGTCAAATATAAAATGGAAAAGGTTAAACCTATGTCAACTCCTATACATCCTTCAATCGTTTTATCTAGGGATGAAATAGATAAAAAGGTTGATCAAACCCTCTTCAGAGGAATTATTAGTTCTTTACTTTACCTAACTGCAAGCAGACATGATATATTGTTTAGTGTTTGTTTGTATGCAAGATTTCAAGAAAATCCTAGAGAATCTCATTATATTGCTATTAAAAGAATATTGAGATACTTTGTAGTATCTACTAATCTTTGTTTAATGTATGAGAAAGGTAAATATTTCAGATTAATTAGCTACTGTTATGCTGATTATGCTGGAGATAAAATTGATAGAAAGAGTACAAGTGGAGGTTGTCACTTTCTTGGTCATAATCTAATTTTAAGGTCAAGCAAGAGACAAAGTTTAATTGCTCTATCTACTATAGAAGCTGAATACATGTCAGCTGCAAGTTGTTGTTCACAGATTTTATGGGTTAAGTATTAGTTAGAAGATTACTCCATACAAGAAGATCAAATTCCAATCTTCTGTGACAACACAAGTGTTATCAATCTATCAAAGAATCCAATACAACATTCGAGGGCAAAGCATATTAAAGTTAGACATCATTTTATACGAGACTATGTACAGAGAGGAATCATCAATCTACAATTTGTTGAGACAATTCAACAATAGGCAGATATCTTCACTAAACCTTTATATGAAGATAGATTCAAGGAAATCAGACGGAACTTAAATATGATAATGCTAAATGACCATTCGTCTAACACATCATTACCCAGACGATTCATACAAGAAGAAGATAAAAAGTTGTAAGTTTTCAAGTAAATAATAACGGTAAGTTATGAACGGTAACTTTTCAAAAGTAAGTATAAGAAGGAAATCTTCTCAAGATTCTAAAATACCTTTTCCTCTAGAATTTTCTTGAAATACTTTAAAACCGACTTGTTTAGTGCTCTCAACCAAGACAATTCAATACTCTGTTCTAAGCTTCAAGTTTATTTCATCTCATATTCTCACTTTTAGAGACTAACATCGCTACTTTGAGCGAAATACTTTTGTGTGTTTAGTTTTTATTTGTTATAGATTACAAATGGAGCAATCACTTATCTATAGGAGGCACGTTGATTTCAAATCATTGAAAGAAAATCATATAGACATTGAACCATAGATTGAAGCAGTTGGCTGGAAAAACTTCTTCAAGGTTCGTAAAGGTCTATTTGAATGAGATATATGAGTTTTGGAAGAATGCAAATTTAGTAGACGATACCTTAGTATCAATGCTAGATGGTTTGTCGATTATCGTGACGCAAGATACCATCAAGAGGGTCAATGGGTGTCCTAGTATTGGAGTAAAGCTGTTTACCAATACAAAATGGATTACTCAAGGTAATGTAGATAGAATGCACATTAATCGACAACTATATGGAAGTAGTGATCCTGAAGTTAAGAAGGCGACAACCCTTGTTTTGAAGGCTAGGGTTCTACATTCACTGCTTCTTCATTGTGTTATACTAAGATTAGGCTCGAAGGACTTTGTGACAATGAATAATGAACATTGTTTGTATCACCTATTGAATCACCAACCCATTAATCTTCCGTACTTGATTTTGAAGAACATGATGAAGTCAAAGGGGGATTCTAGCTCTTTACTGTATGGAATGCTATTGATAAGGATTTTTAGAGAATCTATAATCTTTCTCGACATAGATAATAGGGTGAAGATGGATGTGAAGAGTATTATTAATGCCACAACTATTTACAAAATAGGGATAAAGTTTGATGAAGAGGCAGATATAGGTTCTACACCCAAAGCAAGGTCTGAGGGGGAGCTTATAGTAAGACGGGTCAGAAGTGAATGTGGTACGTCTGCAAGAAAAACAAAACCTCGTTTAACATGAAGAACATCTGTAGAAGAAAAGACTAAGAAATCGTCTGATGTATAAATAAAACCTAAGACGATTATACAGAAAGAGGAAAGCTGAGTTCAACAATCATCGTAATAAGTGTCATTGAAGAGAAAGGCGGAGACACTTCAATCAGAAAAATCTAGACAGTCAAGAAGGTCACCAAGACTATTAACCTTATGACAACAAGAACAAAATAAGAGAAAATCTCTTATTCTTAATGGAGATTCTGAAAAACAAGAGAAAAGACAGCAGCCTGCCAGATCAATTGTCTCTATTTTGCAAAGTCAATCAACAAAATTATCTGGAGAGACAGAAATTAAAAGGAAATTGGTATTTGAGAGGAAGAAGCCTTAACAACAACTTTCTTCTAAATCAGTAGAAGAACAAAAGAAGGTGAAGCCCAGTCAAAAGAAGGTTTCTTCATCTGATGTTGAACAAAAGGCAAAAACAGTTGAACACCAATTGGAACCTTACAATCCTTCTCAACCAATCAACAAAAATGATTTAAGAATGAAGATTATAGAAGAATCAGTACCTATTCGAAGCAGAAGCTCAATTATTATCAGAGAACCTTCAAAAAATTCAGTCAAGGTACGAGTCGAACTGATACCGATTAATGATTAGACAATACATCTTCTAAGTCATGAAGAACGAAGATTATATGGTATTCTGCGAGATGAGAAGGTAGAACCATATCCATTGAAGATTTCAAAGGATCGATATACAATTTATCCGATTATGAGCAGAACATTAATAAAAATTGTGCTAGACATACAATCAAGATGCTCAACCCTTGTAAGAAACAAAGAAAAGGGGAAAAAGAAGATGTTTCCTGAGGGAAATAAAGATGATCTTACAGAAGAGTAGATTCAAGTAGCTGTGAAGAACATAGATGATGCACGCAATGTAGCTCAACCTAAAGGTATCTATGTTTCACACCACATTTCAAAAGCATCAAAAAGTAAATTTGGAGTTTCAACCATTGATGAAAACTTTAAGGTAGTTGGCAAAGTGAAAGAAGGACAGTACAGAAGTATCATGGTTGAAGGTATTAATTTCAACTTAGAAACCTTTGTGCATTTGGTCATGCATTTAAGATCTTTAGGTTTCATATCTTCAGTCAAAGATGTGTTACACCTTCTTAGGCAACCAATTCTAAAACTACCTAGACCTGATGATCTTAATCTCCCAGAAGGAAAACAAACCTTCAGTCTACCCTCTATCAAAATTATAGAGTTAGATGTTTTACCTTCAAAACCATCTGCTGTGGGAAACCTTCATCCACTTAGTGAAATACAATAAGATCCTACTGATAATCTACAGTTCTTGAAGCATTTCATAAATTGGACGAAAGCAAGTCACAGTCAGAAGGAAGTTCAGGAAGCATTAGTAAAAGAAATTGAGGAAGTTCATACTAAGGTTGATGAACTCGTTGACTCAATGGGTGATCTTTATGAGGAAGTAGCACTACTACAGGTTACTATTGAACAAGACCTCAAGATGATCCACACTGACATGCAACGTATGTTTTCTGAAGTTCTGAAGCGTCTATGATGAGCAATCTTTGTTATTAATAACAAATAGGGGGAGAAGGAGAAAAAAAGGAGAATGAGAAGAGAAGATATCAAGCAGATAGAAAGCATTGTATATATCTTATATGCAATTCTTTTCTTATGTTGTTCCTTTATTATTCTTCGGAATACTATTAGTCTATAAATATCATTTTATCTTCTAAAATTATGATTATTTGTTATTATCAAAAAGAGAGAGATTGTTGAGTCAAGAGGACTTCACTTCTATTAATTTTGATGACAATCAAATAATAATAATCTTAGAAATGTATGAACTGTTTTG
>JANZLD010606791.1:0-12099 GCA_026413575.1 Erythroxylum carthagenense
AATTTTCTCACCAATTTCTTTCTCATTTAAATTCATTTTAATATTTCTAATTTTCACCAAAAGTTTGGGGTCCAACAATGGAGGCTCTAACTTCTCTCTTGAAGTATAATACTGGTAGGGGTTCACAGTTTAAACATCATAGCTGATATAAGAAAGTCTCTTTGGTGAACTTATGCTTTGCAAATGATCGTTTTCTATTCTCTAAAGATGATGAGGTTTCTATCAAGCTCCTTATGGCTTCTTTGAACCAATTTAACTATATGTCTAGACTGATTGTTAATTATAAAAAAGGCCACTTTGTTCTCTCTAAAAGTGCATAGCACATGGAAGGACGAGTTTCCTCCTTAACTAGAATGCTACGAAAATAAACTCCTTTATGCTATCTAGGCCTATCAATCACTTACAAAAGGATCCAGTTTCAGGAATGTTATCTCATTAAAAGAATTCAAAAGAGACTGTCCTCTTGGACCAACCGTGCTTTATCTTTTGGTGGAAGGTTACAATTAGTAAATTTAGCTCCATGCATACTTATTAGTCCTCGAATATAGTGTTTGCAAGGAGAGTAATTAAATCATGGGAAAAGCTAATGAGAAACTTTCTATAGGGAGGAGGTGTCCCTAATAAGGGACATGTTAAAGTTAAGTGGATTGATGTCTACAGACTTAAAAGGGAGGAAGGATTGAGAATTATTTTTATTAAGCTATTTAATAGAGCTCTTTTGATGAAGAAATTTAGGTTTATACTGTAAGGAGAGGACACCTTATAGGTAAAATGGCTCCACGCTTATGTCCTAAAAGGTCAAAATATATAGACTATTAACGCAAAGTCCTCCCACTCTTGGTTTCTATCACAACTGTTGAAGATAAAGGAGGAATTGGGTTCTAAAATTTCATGCAAGGTAGGGGATGGAGTGAAGGCTAGTTTTCTAGTATGACAACTAGATAGGAAATGGAGACTAATCAAGAATTCGATTGCTATTCAATCATTGAGCCACCTTCCCTCATCTGCTAAGGTTAAGGCCTATATTAAGGAGGGGTAGTGAGAGAAATTCCCAGTAGAAATTCAATACCTACAACCCAACTACTCCACTAACTTATTGATACATGACTAATACATTTGGAGAAACCAATTGCAAGGTATATTCACAGCAAAAAGTTGTAGGGATTGGCTATTTTGGAGAAATGCTAAAGTGGATTGTTATACAATAGTCTAACATAAAGAGCTACTACCTAGCTCTTCATTCATCCTATGAATCAAGACTTTAATCAAGCTTAGTACTATAGATAGACTTTCTTTCCCAAATTCAAATAAGGTTTATGTCCTGTGTAACTTAGGACAAGAGAATAGGGATCGTATGTTTTTTTAGTGTCCCTTCTCTAAAGACATTTGGTCTTTGATAAGACATAAATGTCTATGGTACCTAAGCACAATTCAATTCATAGTGATATTACAGTGGTTTAGTAGACAAAAGTCTATTTCTCATCCTAATTCTCTAATCAACTTACTTTCCTTTGTGAATTGTATTAAGGAAATATGGGTAGAAAGGAACATGCGTAGATTTCAAAACATCAGTAGAAATACACATCAGGTAAGGGGGTGCATTTTTGCTAAAGTTATAGAACATGTAATCTCCTCTAGCTTTATCAAGGAATGCTCATCCCAGCTAATGTATGGAAAATATAGAGAAACATGCAGAGAAATAGGAAAGCATGCATACCAAAAGGAGCAGGTAGTTCAAAGCTAATATTTACTGATAATATGGAAGACACTGGAAAAGGGGCTTACTGTTCAGCTGATGAAAAGGAAATGTCATTGGGGCTTGGAAACAATGCTTGGGATGCTAAACCAATGTCCTAGTACATAAAGAGACAAGAGACAAGAAGGGAAGCTATAGTTAACTTTCATCAGTTCAGATTAAGGGTGAAATACAAAAAAGAGAAAAATGGTTTTTGGATGATCTGTCTTACCTTTAATCGGATAAGCTGGAGTTAGACACCTGTCTCTATGCTTATTCACAACGCCTCAAGGGGTTGGAGATTGTAGATACTCCAACCCTATTCTAGAAAAATAAGGAGGATTATGGGGATCGAGATTTTGTTTTCCTATTTAGTCTCAATGATGGGTTTAATCTATACATGGAATGTAGTTGTTTTAAGGGACTAGTTATTTAGGCTTAACATTGTCATTTTGGTTGATGGATGAGTTTATTGTCTCCCCAAATACTGTATTCCACCTCTTTCTTTAATAATTTTTTTAATTTCTCAAAAAAAGAGAAAAAGATAGAAATTTTGAGTAGAAGCTCATATAATAACGGCTAGTGTAATGTTGTTTTTATTATTAATGTATTGTTATTTGTCTACTTTATTTTCCAATAAGTGCTATTGGAGCCAGATTCGTGACTACATTCCAAGGAAATTATAAATGATCAATATGGTTCAGATCTAAATTTAAAATTTTACAAGGACAAATTATGAAAACTGGAGCATCCAAATGAAATTACTGCTCGAATCACAAGATTTATAGGAGATTGTTGAAGAGGGTTGCACTGGGCCTAAAGATGCAATTGCTAAAGCATCTTTATCATGTACAGAATATCCCTTAAGGAATTATGCAAGAAGGATAAGAAGACCTTATTTTACATCTTTCAAGAAGCTGATGAATCAATATTTAAAAAATTATCTGAGGCAAAAACATCAATTTAATTATGTCATCCCTGCCATTGAAGAATCAAAGGATTTGTCACAAATCTTTATTGATGAGCTTATGGGCTCTCTTCAAGCTTGTGAGTTGAGAATGATACAAAATGAAAATATTGATGATTTGGAACAAGCCTTGCAAAACAAGTTATCTGTTAGTGGCAATCAAATTAGCGGTAGTTGTGAACAAGATAGAGGAAATCGAGGTAGCTATAAAGGTGCATACAAAAGTTGACATAGTGGAAAAGGATATGGTGGGAAATCTTTTGAAAGAGGCCAAACAAATGAAGGCTATTAAATATATAGTTGTGGTCAAAGATTCCAAAATAGAGGAAGAGGTGATTTTCAACAGCAAGGTGATAAATCATAAGTGTAATGTTATAACTGTAACAAGTATGACCATTTTAGTTATGAGTGTAGATCAGACCCTAAGAGGGAGGAAACAAATCATTTTCCAACAATAGAAGATAAAGAAGCTTAATCAACTATTTTCTTAACGTACAAAGGAAATGAAGAGTGTAAGAAAAATGTTTGGTATCTTGACATCGGTGCTAGCAACCATATGTTTAGGCAAAAAGAGCTATTTACAAATTTGGATGAGACTATCCTATGAGAAGTTACATTCGGTGACTCATCAAAAATTTTAGTGAAAGGTAAAGGTAAACTTATGATTACCTTAAAAAATGGAGAGAAGAGGTATATATATGTTTATTATGTACTTGCTTTAAGAAGCAATATTACCAGCCTTGGTCAGCTCTTAAAAAAAAGGGTACAATATACATGTGAAAGATTACTCTCTTGTCATCAACAAAGATGGAGAATTAATTGATAAAGTTGATATGACAAAGAATCGTCTTTTCACACTTGATATTCAGTCAGAAGTACTAAAGTGTACGAGTCTGTCATTAAAGATGAACCATGTCTATGACATTTAAGGTTTGGTTATCTTGGTTTTAGTGGGCTAAAAGTTATCAAAAGCAAATCAACATGATCAATTATGTGAAACATCCATTAAAGGGAAACAAATCATGGAGAACTAAAAGAACATTAGAGATTGTTCACTCAGATATAGCTGAACTATTTGATATACTATCACTTGGTGGAAATAGGTATTATATTACCTTTATTGATGATTTTAGCATGAAAAGTTAGGTGTATATTCTTATAGAAAAATCATAAGCCCTTGATAAATTTAAGGAGTTCAATGCAATGGTAGAAAAACAAAGTGGACAATATTTAAAGATATTTAGATCTGATAGAGGAGGTGAGTACATGTCAAAGTTGTTCGAAACATTTTGCAAAAATCATGGACTTGTTCATTAGTTGACAACTTCATATACACCACAACAAAATGACATCATAGAAAGGAAGAATCGCACAATTCTTGATATGGCGAGAAGCATGATGAAAGGAAAGCACTTACTAAGAACTTTCTACGTTGAATCCTTTCTATGTGCTGTTTATTTACTAAATCAGTGTCCAACAAAAAGTGTAAAATTCAAAACACCAAATGAAGCATGAAGTGGTAGCAAGCCTACAATTGGACATTTCAGGATTTTTGGGTGCATTGTATATGCCCATATTCCTGATAAAAAAAAAGAAAGAAGTTGGATGAAAAAGGTGAAAAGTGCATAATTATTGGTTATGAAAAGAGGAGTAAGGCGTATAGATTGTACAAACCTTTGACCAAAAAGGTGATCATCATAATATGTCGAATTCGATGAAGTAGATTATTGGAAATGAAACAAAAAAGATAAGAAAGTTTAGGGACTATTTTTTGATGACGATAATGATGATGACTTTAGCACACAAGATGAACTAGGAGATGAACAAACTCCTCCACAGAGCTTTACTTTAATAACTCCTTAATCAACACCATCAACTTCATCACATATCAGTAGTAGCAGTAGCTATTCATAGGAGCACCTATAAAAGTGAGGAGTCTAAATGATATCTATCCATAGTATAGGTACAGACAATATTTGATTATTTATTATTTTGCTTAATGGATGAGTGTGATCCTTTAACATATCAAGAGGCTATTAAAGATTAGAAATGGAAAAACACCATGAATGAAGAAATTGCTGTGATTAATAAAAACGACACATGAGAACTAACTAATATTTTGAAAATACTTAAGGCAATATGAGTTAAGTAAGTGTATAAGACAAAAACTAATCAAGAAGGAAAGGTTGAAAAATACAAGGCAAGATTACTAGCGAAAAGGTATAAGCAGAGAAAAGGAATTGACTATCTTTAGTTGCAAGAATTGATATTATTAGACTTCTTATATCACTGGTAGCACAAAATAAATGAAAGATTAATCAAATGGACGTGAAATCGGCTTTCTTGAATGGATATCTAGAAGAAGAAGTCTATATTGAGCAGCCACTAGGATATATTAAAAAAGGACAGGAAGACAAAGTCTATCATATGAGAAATCATTGATTGGATTAAAGTGAGCTCCATGGGCTTGGAACATGAGAATAGACAAGTATTTCCAAAAGAATGGTTTTGTAAAAAGCCCACATGAGTATGCCTTATACACGAAGAAAAATCAATATGGTGATATCATGATTGTGTGTTTATATGTGGATGATATGATCTCTATGGGAAATGATTCGAGTATGTTCAGTAATTTTAAGAAAGCTATGAATAAAGAATTTGAAATGATAGACATTGGTGAAATGACATAATTTCTTGGAATCAAGATAAAATAAAAGGAAGATGGAATATTTATGTCGCAGAAGAAGTATGTGAAACAAATCTTAAAAAAGTTTAGAATGAAGGATTGCAAGCCAATGGCTACCCCAATAGAATTAGGTTTAAGATTGAGAATAGATTCAAAAAGAGAGTCAATAAGCTTAACACTATTCAAGAGTCTAGTCGAAAGTTTAAGAAACTACACTTTCACACGCCCAGATATTATGTACGCAGTTGGATTGGTCAATAGATATATGGAGAAGCCAAAGCAAGATCACTTCATTGCATAAAAAAGGATTTAAAGATATGTTAAAGGTACAATAAATCATGGTCTATTTTATACACATTCTTAAGATTTAAAGTTGGTTGATTATTCAGATAGTGATTATGGTGGAGACTTAGGTAATCAAAAAAGCACATCTAGATATCATATTGGATCAACAATATTTTCGTGGTCATAAAAAAGCAACAAATAGTTGGTCTCTCGACAAGTGAAGTCGAGTATATTGCTGCAGCAACATGTACATGTTAAGCAATATGGTTGAAGAATATTTTGATTGAGTTATATTACCCACAAAAAGGTCCGATTACAATATACATTAACAATAAATGTGCTATATTAATTGCAAAAAATCCAGTGTCACATAGCTAAAGCAAACATATAGATGAAATATCATTTTATTTGAGAATAAGTGAAAGAGAAAACTATAGAGTTCATTCATTGCAGAACTGAAAAACAACTTGCGAATATTTTTACAAAGCCTTTAAAGACCAATGTATTTCATGAACTCAAAGAAAAGTTTAGCATGCAAAGTTAGGTCTAATCGGGAGTGTCAGAATACAAACCAGTGTAGAACTCTTCTGCATTCTTTTAGACATGACAAATGAATGTAGTTGTTGTCTTTCACTTTATTAGTTATCAAAGTTCATCTATTATAGCTGTTAGTTTTATAGTTATTTTTGGGTTGTCAATGTCGGAGAGTAAACTGACTTTCAAACCTATAAAAGCCCTTAGTATTTGTAATGTATGTAAGGGAGAAAACAAACAAAAAATAGAGAAAATTTGAGCAGAAACTCATATAGTAGCAACTAGTGCAACATTGTTTTTATTATCAATATATTATTATTTGTCTACTTTGTTTTCCAACAGTTTTCACTTTTTGTTTGACAAATTCTACCAAAATTTTTATAGTGCAACTAGTGACCAATTTACTATGATGGTTTCAATTCTAAATTGAAAAGCATCATTTGTTCTCTAAGTAATGGTTTTTTCTTAGTTCTTCCTACCTGTAGGAAAACATAGTGAAAAAGAATGTGATATCTTCTTGTAAGAGTTTCTTTAGCCATAACCCCTCAAATATATCGTGTTCCAGGACTTTTAATTCAGCTTCAACACTACTTTAAGTCACTATGTTTTGCTTCTTACTTCTCCACGTATCTAGATTTCCTTATCCAAAGGTGCAATATCTAGAAGTTGATCTCCTATCATCAATAAAGCCAACCAAATATGCATTTGTAAAAATTTCTTCTCTCCTTCCATCACATTTCTTAAAGAATAGGTCTTTACAAGGAGTACCTTTGAGGTACCTGAGAATCATATACACTCCTTCAAGGTGAGCCTCCTTAAGTGAATGCATATGTTGGCTTGCCGCACTTATTGTGAAGATAATGTCTAGTCTGGTATGAGAGAGATATATAAGTCTACCCACCAGTCTTTGATATCTTTTTTTGTTAATTGATTTCCCTCAATCAATTGTTCCGTTACTTGTTTCTATAGGAGTAGCACTCGACTTGCAACCCAACATACCATTTTCATTTAATCTCAATCACATATTTTTGTTGTGAGACATTGATACCTTTTTTTGATCTAGTAACCTCCAAACCTAAGAAATATTTCATCTAGCCAAGTTCTTTTGCTTCAAATTTAATGGCTAGGACTTTCTTTAACCTCGCCATTTCAATCACATCATCCTCTATTAGTACAATGTTATTCGTATACACAATTAAGATGTTTTTCTTTACTTTTTTTTGGATTGTTTAAAGAACATGGTATGATCCAAATGGCCCAATTGATAGCCTTGGCCTTTATCACTTTAGCAAATTTCTCAAAAAATGATTTTGGAGACTGTTTCAACCCATATAATGATTTCTTTAGCTTACAAAATTTTCCTTCCTCCCTTTGTTTATAAAACCCTAGTGGTAAGGTCATAAAGACTTCTTCCTTTAACTCACCATTTAAACGGCATTTTTTAATGTGAAATTACTGGAGTGGCTAATTTAAGTTGGTTGCCAAAGAGAGTAAGACTCGTATTATATTCAGCTTTGCCATAGGTGTAAATGTCTTTGTGTAGACAATTCCATAGCTCTGAGTAAACCCTTTGCAATAAGTCATACCTTGTACCGTTCCACTATACCATTTGTCTTATACTTTACTATGAATACCCATTTGCACCCTATTGGTCTTTTTCCTCTCGATAACTCCATCACGTCCCATGTCTCATTCTTTTCAAGAGCTCTCATTTCCTCCAATACTGCCTCCTTCCACTTAAGATTTTGAAAAGCCTCGTAAATATCTTTTGGGATTATGATCCTATCAAGGTTAGAGGTAAAGCATGATATTTGGTAGATGAGGTATTATAGGATATGAATTTTGATATATGAAGAAGAGTACAAGAATGTGGTTGTTTTCTCAGAGCAATAGGAAGATTTAGGTCATTATAATTTATTACATGGTGTGTTGGACCCCGAACATTTCTTAGAAGTTACAACTATTAATGAGAAATTTTGGCGAGTAGTCATGAGTAAAGAGCAAATGAATGAAAATTCTTGAACCAAGAAATGATAGATAAGAGTAAGGTAGAAAATGAGAAATGTGGATAGATTCATATTTTGCCTTAGTTCTTTTAGTGGATAAGAGATTTTGAAATGGAAAGAATTAAGGTGAAAGTTAGAAGTGAATGAAAGCAAAAAAAAAAAGAAGAAGTTGAATTTGTTTAGTAAGTTGATGA
This sequence comes from Erythroxylum carthagenense, assembly GCA_026413575.1. Classification (NCBI taxonomy): domain Eukaryota; kingdom Viridiplantae; phylum Streptophyta; class Magnoliopsida; order Malpighiales; family Erythroxylaceae; genus Erythroxylum; species Erythroxylum carthagenense. The sequence continues at coordinate 8,408 of JANZLD010606791.1, forward strand.
AGAATATGTATATATGTTTATGTTTTGTTATTGGTATTCATCATTAATCATGGATTATAAATTTCTTTAAAGATGATATTGGTTTGAAATGAAGTTGAGAATGAGGAGTAAATGAAGTAGAAAAAGTGATCTTAGTATGATTTGTGTTAAGGAAAGATTGTGAAACAAAATGGGTGGTTGATCTGGAAAATATTTACAGAGTATGCTTCAGTCTTTTAGCCACAACGTTTTCTCTAGTTATCCAAACAAGATTATTCTTGATTTGGATTAAACTAGAAAAATATAACTACATTTCTCATGAAGACATTGAATTTAAATTCTATCTTTAAGAATCTCAAAATTTGTCATAAAGTTGAGAACTGGGTGCAGTATATTGGTGGATGAATATAAAATTCATGTTCTGAATTCGAGGGCAATTATAGATTAATCTAGGTTGATTTAGGCAAATGTGTCTTCTAGAAAGTTATAGGTCTTTCTTTCATCTTTTCAACGGTATATAGTATGAAACTTTCAAACTTTGGAGTCAAAAGTTTTGGTCCTTATAAGGGAAGATGTATCTTTTGTAAATTTGCATGGTCTGTGATGACGTCACATGGTCTGCGATGATGTCATATCTTCTATGGTTTCCTTCTTCTGTCTTTTCGCTTCTTCTATGTTTTGCTTCTTCTGTGATGACATCATATCTTCTATGTTTTGCTTCTTCTACTTTTTGCTTCCTCTATGTTTTGCTTCTCCTATCTTTTCACTTCTTCTATGTTTTGCTTCTTCTGTGATGACGTCATATGGCCTCTGATGATGTCATATCTTCTATGTTTTGCTTCTTCTGCTTTTTGCTTTTTCTATGTTTTGCTTCTTCTATCTTTTCGCTTCTTTTATGTTTTGCTTCTTCTATGATGACGTCACATGGGCTATGATGATGTCATATCTTTTATGTTTTGCTTCTTCTGTCTTTTCACTTCTTCTATGTTTTGCTTCTTCTGTGATGACATCATATGGTCTGTGATGATGTCATATCTTCTATGTTTTGCTTCTTCTGCTTTTTTGTCTGGCCTATCTTTTGGTCTATTTTTGACCCTTCAGAAGATAGAATACGTCTTCAAAGCCTTCATGAAAGTTGTATATCTTGAAATCTTCTTTCAAATCATATAAAGAACAACTTAATCCAATATTTGTAGGGAAAGTTATAGAAAATTTTCCCATTCGTCTATCTTTTTCCATTAGTCTACTTTTTCATTTGGTTTCGTCTGTACCTATGTTCTGCTCCATTTTTGACCCTTTAGAAGATATAATCTATCTTTGAGATCTTTTGAAAGTTGTATATCCTGACGTCCTCTTTGTAAACATCCAAAGAAAACACAAATCCAATATCTGTGGGAAAAGTTATGACAATTTTTCCCATTCATCTGCTTTTTTCCCATTCGTCTGCTTTTTCCTTTGGCTTCGTCTGATCCTATCGTCTGGTCTATTTTGACCATTTAGATGATGAACTCTTACCTCAAGGTCTTCTTAAAAGTTGTAGATCTCAAAGTCCTCTTTGAAATCATCCTAAGATGACCTTAATCCAACATCTCTAGTGAAAGTTAAGCCCTTTGTCCTGAGACAAGTTCAATATGATTGAGGACCAAATCTTGTTTGATTGTTTCGGCCATAATTTTTTTATCCGACCTCCAAACGAAGTGATTCTTGAACCCTTAGACTCCTAACACTTTTTTTTTACCTCTCAATGAAAGGTTATAGCTTTTGGTGTTTATTTGAAAAAGATGGATTGAATCAAAATAAGGTATCAGTAGGAAGAGTGGGAATTGGATATTTTGCTAAACATGATTCAGTATTTTGAATATATCTGGATCTATAGGATTCCAAATGAGATGGTTCTTGTTCAAGATAAACTAGAGACATGGAGATACAAATGGTATGAACAAGTTGAAATCTAATTCTGTAGCATCTCCTTACCGCAGGGTACACACCGGGATGTCTGCAGGTCATTCCGGTACATATCTTACGATAAGGGTGAGCTACGTACCATCACTACAAACACTTCACATGGCATCATAATAAAACATCAGTATAAAAATCACAATCTTTTTAAAAATAACTTTTTCCTCATTCCATTTCATCAAAATCAAAAGTTTACACAGCTGTCATCCTTTACTGTCTGTACATCAAACAAAAAAAAACTAGTACAAAATACTACAGGAAAGAGGAAAACAATATATCTATCTAGGTCATCCCAAAAGTCCCAGTTGACCGACTTGTGAGCCATGACTTCTCTCGTCAAAATGATCTACACAGCTCGAAAGGTCCCTCTGGAGCTAAGAGTCTACTCTCGGTCCTGAAAAATATGTTGCAATTTTGAGTGAGTTTGCGAACTCAGTGAGGTAACCATCATCGATGGTTCACTCAATTCATGCAACAATCAGGCATATCACAATTATTTCATAATTTCACATACATCAGAAGTACCACATGATCACATCAGTAACACATTTTATTTTTACATAAGCATAAGGCATTTTGCCTTTCACTCAATCAAATATATGTAAGCAAATGCATATGAAATGCTCAAGTGACCCTTTTTCCAATTTATTATGGTGTTGTGACCAAGCGCCTGAACTGTCCCAATATGGGCACATTAATCATTGAGCCTGAGGCTCTAAATCACTGTAGGGCTCGAGGCCCAAATATAATCGTTGAGCTTTCAGCTCTTAGTGGCTGCCTCCAGTCACAACTGCCATTATCTGAGTATGCATTCATGTATTAAATGCATATGTGACAATTAAGCAGTATATACATCACAATCAACACATGTGTCACAATTTATCACATCACGAGTAAGTAGTTCTCAAATTCACATACAAGTAGCACTTCTATGTCATAGCTCTCCAGTATATCGGACCTTCTGTCCGGAATCTACAATCACAATCAATCCCAAACCCACCATTATTCACTACAAACTTATAAGCAATCAATAATTGAGAGAACCATCTAGGTCACTCACCAATAGCTTCCGAAGCTGATGCCTGGAAGTCTCGGCAATGTCTGTGGGTTGACATTCTAAATGCGCCTCTATAACAGTTAAAATACACATAGATTAGAAATGTATAATAATGCACATGCAGGAATTTAAAATGTGTACAATGCATGTTCGTGACATTCCCGGTATCAATCCATAAATTTCATCTCAAAATGTTCCCCTAAATTTTAGAAATTTATAAACACCAAAATCACTCAATTCGGACCTTTATAGGTCCAATTATTGTTAAAACACGGACCAGAAAAATAATTACTCAGTCTCCTCACTTTGACCTAATCAATCTACATCAATTTCATCTCTAAAAATTCACAATTTCAGATAAAAATAAAATTAAATATTTCACGAATCCGATGCCTAAAAAATCAGGTCAATTGGAGGTCGGATGGCCAAGTTATTAGCGAAAGAAGGCAAAAGTCAAATTTGAAAAATCAAAAATGGCTACTCGCGACCGCGAGACACGCGCTGAACGTGCGCGCTCGCAATCACGTGCCAGCTCTCGGGCTCGCGAGGAGAGCAAAATGCGCTCGCCCTCGCGAGGGCCAGCTTCCGTGCCTAATTATTATTATTATGATTTTTAAAAGCACTTATTTCCTCTCTCCTTTCACAAAATCTATCTTTTCACACAAGTAACCAAAAATGACAAATAAGGTCTCATTGG